>SJYV01008842.1:247368-388778 GCA_006410875.1 Neotragus pygmaeus
CCCATGGACAGAGCAGCCTGGTGGGCTACAAACAGTCCATGGGGTCACAAAGAGTCGGACATGACTGAGCGACTTCACCTCACCTCACCAGGGAACCATGCTACAGCAGGTCCTTGTTGGTTATCCATTTTAAATATAGTAGTTTGTATGTGTCCATCCCAAACTCTGTGTCATCTGAACCTTTTTTAGTGTAGGGCTCAGTAGTGTTAAGTACATTCACATTGTTTTGCAACCGATCTCCATAACTCTTTTCATTTTGAGGACCTATAACAGTTAAACAATGACTCCCCATTCCCTTCTCCCTTGCCAGCACTCAGCAACCATAAGTTCTATTTTCTGTCTCTGAATTTGACTACTCTAGGTAGTTCATATAGCTGAAGTCATATAGTATTTGGTGTTTGTCTTTTGTGACTGGCCTCTTTCTTTTATTTATATATATTTTTTGATCATGCCGCCTTACTTGCAAGCTCCTAGGAGTGGAAGCATAGATTCCTAACCACGAGACCACCAGGGAATTCTTGACTGGCTTATTTCATTTAATATCATTTCCTTAGAGTTCATCCATGTTTTAGTTTGTGTCAAAATTTCCGTCCTTCTTTAAGACTCAGTAATATTTCATTCTAAGTATTTACCACATTTTGTTTATCCATTCATCTATTGATAGGTACTTAGGTTACTTCCATGTTTGCTTATTGTAAATATAGCTGCTATGAACATGATTGTACAGGTATCTCTTCAAGATCTAACTTTTAATTCTTTTGGACATATACCCAGAAGTTGAATTACTGAATCTTGTGATAATTCTATTTTTAAATTTTTGAGGAATCACTATACTGTTTTCCATAGAGGCTATACCATTTTTTATTTCCAACCGTGCATAAGGGTTCCAGTTTCTTTACATCCTTAACATTAGGTATTTTGGGGAGTGTTTGATAGTAGCCATCCTGATGGACATGAGGTGGCATTTCATTGTGGTTTTAATTCATACTTCATTAATAGTGATATTGAATATCATTTCATTTGCTTATTGGCCATTTGTATACCTTCTTTGTAGAAATGTCTAGTCAAGCCCTTTGCCCATTTTAAAAGCAGGTTGTTTTTTGTTGTTGAGTGGTAGGAATTCTTTATATATTCTGGATACTCACCCTTTATCAGATACTTGTTTTGCAAATATTATCTCCTGTTTTATAATTTGCCTCTCACTCTGTTGATTATATCCTTTCTGTGCAGAAGTTTAAAATTTTGAACTAGTCCAGTTTATTTATTTTGTCATTTATTGCCTGTGCTTTTGGTGGCATTGTCAAGAAACTATTTCCAAAGCCAATGTCATAAAGATTTTCCTCTATGTTTTCTTCTAAGGATTTTATAGTTTTAGCACATATATTTAGGTCTTTGATCCAACTTGAGTTAATTTTTATAAGGTAAGAGTTCAGCATCATTCTTTTGCATGTGAATATCCAATTTTTCCAGTACTACTTGTTGATAAGTCTGTCCTTTCTCCTATTGAATGAGCATGACACCATTGTTGAAAATCATATGACAATATATGCAAGAGTTTTTTTCTGGGCTGTTTCTGCTCCATATTTTTTTTGTCTGCTATTTTGTCACACTATTTTGGTTACTACAGTTTTGTAATACATTTTGAAATTAGAAAATATGAGACCTATCATTTTATAATTCTTCTTCAAGATTGTTTTCACTATTTGGGGATCATTTGAAATTCCATACAAATTTTCAGATAGATTGTTCTGTTTCTGAAAGAAATACTGCTGGGATATTGAGAGGGATTGCATTAAATCTGAAGATTACTTCAGGTAGTAGCATTATCTTAATAATATTAAATCTTCTTATGCATTAAGTGGGAGGTTTTTCTACTTGTTTGTGTCTTTAATTTGTTTCAGCAATGTTTCTTATTGTTAGTGTACAAGTCTTTTGCCTCCTTTATTATTATGTTTGTCTTAAGTATTTTATTCTTTATGATACTATTATAATAGAATCTTTTTCATATTTAAACATTTTGTTATCAATTCAGAAATAGTAGCTCACATTTCAGAAGTTGGTTTAGGAGTTTTTCCCCCCTCCACTATTACTTGGTATTTTGTAAGAGTTTTATAAGGACTTTTGTTTGACAATGAAAGAATCTCTTCCCAAATACAAATTTGTGATATTTCAACCACTCTAACAACTTTTGTTTTTTTTTATATCAAGTAGTTCTACAAACTGATTCTTTGATTTCAAAGACATAAGAAGTTAGTGGCTTTATATGTATGTATATTTAGTTTCTAGAGAAATATCTTACACATGGAAACAAATGAAAATATGATCTGTGTCCCTAAGCTAAAAGCCATTGGTCTATGATTCATTGATTAATTCACTCAGTAGCATAAATTTGGTATCTATTATGTGCCAAATGTTGGAAATCTATACAAAATTTCATTTCTGGTAATATCAGAGAAATTGGTATCAGTCCTACTGGAATTTTTCTATTTTATTTACACTCTTTTGTTCTGATTTTTCTAGCTTCTTGCCTTCAAATGATATACAAAATAATTTTATCATAATTACAATAATATTCATAGCTAATATCATTCAGAATTCATAATGTGGTAGGTAGTATATAATTGCTATACTTATTATTAATGCATTTATGACTTATCACAACAACCAGAGGATACCAAGGCAGGGAATGCTAATGACCACACAAGGTCCAACTTAGGAAGTCTTGATCAGAAACACTTACTAAAATATAGACAAGTGATGAATTATGGAATAGTCTTTCAATATAAAATTGTATGTGTAACGCATATTCAGTAGTGCATGTACAAAATTTTATATAGATTATAAGTAATTATATATTGTATAAGTTATATATATATATAAGCTAGTAAGAAATATGTTATCAGCAAGCATTCTAGATGTTTATTTTTCCAAATAATTCATTTAAAAACTTTTCTATTGTGGGCATGTAATTTTATTTTTAGAAAAAAGTTTTAAAATATGCCTCTTTTCAGTGAGGGGACCAATAACAAATCACTTGAAATTAATCTCTATGTTGGGAGTGGCATAGGGGCAAAAGTAGAAAAATCACCAATGGTCTTATTTTGGCAAAGATAACCAGGCTTATGTGGCTCGGGTGGTAGAGAATTTGCCTGCAGTGGGGGAGACCCAGGTTCGATCCATGGATCGGGAAGATCCCCTGGAGAAGGGAGTGGCAACCCACTCCAGTATTCTTTCCTGGGAAATCCCATGGACAGAGGAGCCTGGCGGGCTACAGTCCACAAGGTTGCAAAGAGTCAAACACGACTGAATGACTAACACCTTCACTTTCATGAAGATTATAGAAAACTTTTATACCTATTTCACTGCAGATGGTGACTGCAGCCATGAAATTAAAAGATGCTTACTCCTTGGAAGAAAAGTTATGACCAACCTAGATAGCATATTCAAAAGCAGAGATATTACTTTGCCGACTAAGGTCCGTCTAGTCAAGGCTATGGTTTTTCCAGTGGATTTGCACACAGTAGTGTATATGGGTCAGTGTTACCCTCTTGATTCATCTCACCCTCTTGTTTCCCCTGCTGTATCCACATGTAGAATGTGAAATGGTCTATGTCTGCATTGCTATTCCTGCCCTGAAAATACGTTGATCTGTACCCTTTTTCTAGATTCCATATGTGTGCTTTAATACACAATTATTTGTTTTTCGTCTTCTGACTTTCTTCATTCTGTATGACAGACTCTAGGTCCATCTGTGTCACTGCAAATGACCCAATTTTGTTCCTTTTTATGGCCGAATAGTATTCCACTGTCAGAGAACGCAATGGGACCCCACTCCAGTACTCTTGCCTGGAGAATCCCAGGGACAGCGGAGCCTGTTGGGCTGCTGTCTGTGGGGTCGCACAGAGTCGGACATGACTGAAGTGACTTAGCAGCAGTATTCCATTGTAAATATATATGCCACATCTTCTTTATGCATTGCTCTATTGATGAACTTTTAGGTTGCTTGCATGTCCTGGCTATTGTAAACAGTACTGCAGTGAACATTTTTGAATTATGGTTTTTATCCTCCTCTTTGGCCCCAGCACATGTCATATTTCATTATATGACCTTATTTGTTTTAGCAGTAGTATGTTCACAGAGGACAGGGACATAAACTTCTTGGTATTTCTTCAAGGCCCAGCAGAAGGGCGAGAAAAGAAGAGAAAGAAAAGAAGGAACAAACACATGGAAGCCTCTACAATATGCAGCCATTCAGAAAGGTCTTCAGTTTGGATTTCTTCTTGCCTCCCATCCCCACTCTGAACATTTCTCTCATATCCTGAAGAGCTCAGCTCCACCAGATTTTGCAAATAAAATACAGGATGCTCAGTTAAACTTGAATTTCAGAAAGGCAGCAAATGCTTTTTCAAATGGAAGTAGAGCCCATGCAACGCTTGGTATATACTTACATTAAAAAATTATTCACTGCTTTCTAAAATAGGTGGCACTAGTGATAAAGAACCCTCCTGTAAATGCAGGAGACATAAGAAAGTTCGATCCCTGAGTCCCGCAGGTTTGATCCCTGAGTCAGGAACATCCTCTGGAGGAGGGCACTGGAGCCCACTCCAGTATTCTTGCCTGGGGAATCCCATGGACAGAGAATCCTGGTGAGCGATGTTCCATAGGGTCCCAAGGAGATGGACACTACTGAAGTGACTCAGCACACCTGTATTTTACCTGACAATTCTTTTAAATTTTAAAAGGGTGGTTATATATATACATATATATGTACACGTACACATATGTGTACATATATATACATACATATGTACACATACACACATATGTGTGTGTGTGTGTGTATATATATATATATATATATATATATATATAAGATAGTTACATAGTTAGAAAAAGTGGACAAATGACCAGACAATTAAAATAAAAAAGATTTATTGAGCTTGTTTGTACACACTTCTATGCAGTGTTGTCAGGCAGGCACTGGAAAACCATAGGTTGACATGGTCTTGAACACTCCTCAGGCATCCCAAATGACCAGTCAGAGGGCTTGGAAACTCCTGTTATGTCTGACACATAGTAGGAGTTCAATAGATTTCAATATAAACAGATTTCTCAGTGACATGAAAAACCTTAAGATTCTTTTAGAGTTAATATTATACCCTAATGTTATAAAATGACTTCACTTTGGAAGATGAACGATAACATCACTGGCAAGATAAATGTCGGCCAATCAGTGAGGAAAAATTTTACCTCCACCTCATCTACAGAGCAGCTTGTGCTCAGCTTTCTTTATAGTCCAGCTCTCACATCCATACATGACTACTGGAAAAACCATAGCTTTGACTAGATAGATATTTGTTGGCAAAGTAATGTCTCTGCTTTTTAATATGCTATCTAGGTTGGTCATAGCTTTTCTTCCAAGGAGCAAGTTTCTTTTAATTTCATGGCTTCAGTCACCATCTGCAGTGATTTTGGAGCCAAAAAAAAAAAGGATCTCTCACTGTTTCCATTGTTTCCCCATCTATTTGGGCTTCCCTGTTGGGTCAGACGGTAAAGTGTCTGCCTGCAATGTGGGAGACCTGGGTTCGATTCCTGGGTCGGGAAGATCCNAGGCACAGTCAGCTCCCGGTCTTGTTTTTGTTGACTGTAGAGAGCTTCTCCATGTTTGGCTGCAAAGAATATAATCAGTCTGATTTCGGTGTTGACCATCTGGTGAGTCCATGTGTAGAGTCTTCTCTGTGTTGTTGGAAGAGGGTGTTTGCTATGACCAGTGTGTCCTCTTCGAAAAGCTCTGTTAGCCTTTGACCTGCTTTGTTTTGTTCTCCAAGGCCAAATTTGCCTGTTTTTCTAGGTATCTCCCTACTTTTGCATTTCAGTCCCCTATGATGAAGAAGACGTCTTTTTTGGGTGTTAGTTCTAGAAGGTCTTGTAGGTCTTCATAGAACTGTTCAACTTCAACTTCTTCAGCATTACTGGTTGGGGCATAGACTTGGATTAGCATAATATTGAATGGTTTGTCTTGGAAACGAACAGAGATCATCCTGTCGTTTTTGAGATTGCATCCAAATACTCCATTTTCGGCTCCTTCATTGACTGTGATGGCTACTTCATTTCTTCTAAAGGATTTTTGCCCACAGTAGTAGATATAATGGTCATCTGAGTTAAACTCACCCATTCCAGTCCGTTTTAGTTCTGAAAATGCCAGTATCTAAATTAAATGAGGGCTTCCCTGGTGACTCAGTGATATGAATCCACCTGCCAATGCAGGAGAAGCAAGTTCAATCCCTGGGTTGGAAATAGCCTCTACAAGAGGAAATGGCAACATCCCACTCCAGTATTCTTGCCTGAGAACCCCCTGGACAGAGAAGCCTGGCATGCTACAGTCCAAGGGGTCACAAATAATTAGAGATGACTTTGTGACTGAATAACAATAACAACAAATGAATTTTGTTTTGTTCATGGATTAAATTGTATTGAATTTGCAACCTTATGGATTATATTTGCTAGCTAGAATATCTGTTGAACACACTGTCAGCTCTAAGTGGTAATACTGTAGAGATAAGAGATGAGATTGGTACAGAGCTCCAATGAATGGGAATTCATCTTACCTTCTGTGGATCTGAAGCATTTGGCATTGAATCTCATACAGAGCAAGTGTGAAATTTATACATGTTGAGGTGAACTTTATGTCCCTCTCCCAGTCTGAAAGTAGGATAGCCATTCTCTTAAGTAAGCTGTCACTTAGCTGACTACCATCTCTGCTGTTCAGAAATCCACTGTGCTGTGAATTCTTATTTTCTTTTTTGACTTTTGAAGCCCAAGCTTGTCCCTTTGGGGATATATCTCTTCATTGTTTCTCATACTGCACAGCTGCTGAAACGGAATTGACAGAGTTTAATTTTTCACGCGTCTCTTCTATGACTGTGAGTCTTCATATAGTCTCATACATATACGCATGGACTGAGGCATTAGTGTGTGTATGAAAAGACATATTTAAACTCGTAGGTGAATATTATATATAATTAACTAGCAGGATTAAATCCTTGAAAAAATTCTTATCCCATAGAATTGAGGCTTCCTTTAGAAATGTATCTGTTAGAGTTTGACCTCATAAACTGGTAACATAGGAGCAAGACAGCTGGGCCTGGTTACTTAAAGTACCTGCCCACAGTGTTCTCTATAATAGGTACATTAGAGATTCGAGAATCACCGACTTGGCTATTTCCTTACTTGATTATTCCACTTGTCTGTTAATTACCGGCAGTAAAGGGGAGGAGTCTTTCAGTTCAGTTAATGCAAGTTTTTCCATTTTTCTCTGTTTCCTTTTGTATTTTTACCTTAAATATGAGCCTATTGGGAGTTAAATCCAAATTAGCCTAATGTTCTTTCAGAGCAATGGTCATATTACAAGTAATGCTTATTACTGCAGTGGCCAGCTCTTAGTGTCTTGATTTCATTCCTGGGCTAGAAAACGCTGAAGTCTGTGCCAGAATTCTAGTTGTATTTGTGACCCAGGCAGCTCATCGTTTCTGCCTGTGCTCTGACTTGCCCTTTAAAATGTCTTTTTCACTGCTAAGTTTAAAATTGACCTTTATACATAGGAGGCTGCCCTTATCCACGACCCCAATATTTTATTCTGACAGTTCTGTTATCCTTATGCCTCTTCGGCCATCCCTTCTTATTCATTTGGCTTCTCTTTTTTTAAACCTCTTCTATTTTCTTATTTGCCCGATCACAGCCATTACCAAACCAAGAAGAATCACCTGACTCTCTCACCTATTTTTATCAACCCAAACCAAAGTATACCCTGCCCCCCTCCCTCCCACTCACCGTGTGATGTTCTGTCCTTGTGCTTTTCTTTCCTGTTATTTTAACCTAGCCACTGATCCCAAACATTCCTAATCAAATCCTTTGGCTTTATTATGTCTAAGTTGATTTGTCTCCATGCATGAGTGAGCGTGTCACACCTTTGCTCCTGGCTGGAGTCTTGTCTGATCGGAGAGGGCATCTCCTGCCTTTGCTCTGGGCAGGCAGTCCTGTCTCGTTAATGTAATCCTGATGTTCTAACCTCATCTCTCTATCTGCCTACGAATTTACCCATCACCCACCAAGCTTTCTCTCTTTGAAACACTTGGAGTATTTTTAAAGGTTTTAAAATTAGTACTCTAAAATACATAGAAACATAAACAGTACCCGGGGATAGATGAATGAATGAAGAGTATTTCTTCTACTTCACCCATTGCTGTTCTGGAAAGGATGAACTCATTCCCTTTCTCCTAATACTGTTCTCCTGTGGGATTTGTAACGAGGAAGAGCCAATTCTGACTCCATGTTGGATCTGCTTCTTTGACTTTAACCTTGGTGTTCGGTTGCTTTTGTGATTGTGTGCGTGCATGCTAAGTTGCTCCAGGTGTGCCCGACTCTTTGCGACCCCGTGAACTGTAACCCCCCAGGCTCCTCTGTTCGTGGGATTCTCCAGGCAAGACTGCTGGAGTGGGTTGCCATGCCCTCCTCCAGGGGGTATTTCCAACCCAGGGAGGGAACCTGAACCCATGTCTCATATGTCTCCTGCGCTGGCAGGCAGGTTCTTTACCACTAGAAAGCAAAAGCGAAGTCCCTCAGTCATGGCCGACTCTTCGCGACCCCAGGGGCTGTCACATCCGTGGGATTCTCCGTGCAAGAGTTCTGGAGTGGGTTGCCATTTCCTTCTCCATCTTTACCACTAGAACCACCTGGAAAGCTGTTTGTATTATAATCATACCTAATGGTCTGCTTCAGGGGCTCTGCCCACCGGTGAGTTGCTACAGAAAAGAAGAAATTAATATCTCTTCCTATTTTGCAAGACAAAAGGCCTTTTACATCCTCACCTCCTCTCCCTCTCTGTTCTATAAAAGGAGCTGGCATCCAGACACTGATAAGATGTTTTTTTTTTCCTTTGAAGATACTTGTCTATCATATTCTCTGTCTGAATAAACTCATATTCCTTGCCTCAACGCCTGTCTTGGGGCGAGCAGAGTGAGCTTGGACCTGGTAGCAGATTCTATAATCCTTTTCTCAAAGAACTCAAGTTTATCAATGGATGCTCACCCGTTTATTCTTCCTTCAGAAAACATTTGACCTTTCTTCTCCACCCTGCCACTCCTGCCCTAGTCCCTACCCTCTGCCTGCCTGGATTGCTGCCTGTCTGGACTACTATCGTAGGTTTCTCATGGGCTCCCTACCACCGTTCTCCAGTTCCCTTTGCAGACTGCTCATCAGTGATTTTTCTAAAGCACACACTGGTTTGTGACTATTCACTGCTTGCAAGATCAGATATTAACTCTGATATATGTCCATCTATTACTTTACCTTTCCAAACTCTCCTTCCTCTTTATACTCTTCCTGCACACATAACACACTGGACTGATTATACTGGGCCTCTGGACCTTGGTGCCTGTTGTAGGAATGCCCTTCTTTTTGGAAAGTACAAAGTACCCATCAACGATTGGCTCAGTCATTCTTGGCTCTGAAACCTTGCTTGACTCATCCAAGTAGCATCAATCAGTTGCTTCTTTGCTCTTCCTCTGTAGGTTTTAGCTACCTTTGTTAGCGCAACTCTTCTGTAAATCTCCCTCTTATTCAAGGGTGAGATTTTGAAGATTAGAACAATGCCTTATTTACCTTTGTATCCTGTTGGTGTGGTATGGCTCATGGTAGGTACTAGGTAAATATGTATTAATTTAATTTGATGAGAGAATAAAGGCATTACTAACTTTTTCTTGGAAAAGGCAAAGCCATGAATAAATGAGTCTAGGGAAATAAATGAAAGTGTCAGATTCTGATGATTTGGTACAAATGGAATGGATTCCATATTAGGTTTGACATCAGTTATCATTTGGATAAAAGCTTGCATTTCCTCCCCTGTAACCCTCATTTAAAGGATGGGCTTTGAAGAGAAGGACAACATGAATGTACCCTTCCTTTCTTTGAAAGAGCAGTGGACCACTTTAATGGTCTAGCTTCCCAGCTGTGAGCCATAAACATTCTCCTTTTCAGATGAACTAATCATCATTCATCCTTTTAGTGGAGCAACCCACTGCCAGCCTGCAGATGAGGCCTATTAAAGATATTTCTCATTTCAAATCTGGAATGGTGAACACAGAGGAAGGACTCCTGCTGACCATTAATCCATGATATTAATGAAGGCGTTTTTATCAATGCTTGTATCTCATCTTCCTAATGAAGGAGTTCTCATTATTTCATTGTTTACAGTTAAAAGTAAAAAGTACATGTGTTTAAAAATAGTATACATGTTGGGACTTCCCTGGTGATCTGGCAGCCAAGACAAAAAGCTCCCAATGCAGGGTGTCTGGGTTCAATCCCTGATCAGGGAATTAGATCCTGCATGCCGCAACAAAGACTCAGCACAGTCAAATAAATAAATATAAATAAATATTTAGAAAAAGTATACTTGTTGTAATTTATCTTCAAATTTAGTGAAATCAATTTCAGAGAAGTTGGTTGTGGGATTCCTTCTGAAGACATTTTTACTCCAAGATCTATGGCTTGTTTTAAAAGATGTATTGAAGATGCACGCTAATGTAATTGCCACTGTGTTTCTGCCTGAAAGCTACCATTATCTAGGAACAGGCTTGTATAATAGGGCTGCGCGTATGAAGACCCAGATCTGGAAGCCAGAGAAGGCTTCGGGGAGGCAGGCATTTTCTGGAGGATGTGAGGTCTTCTTACTCCTAGATCTGGGCTCTTTCAAGCATTTAGAAGTGTGTGATGTTGGCCATAAGGAATACTTACTCATTGTATCTTGGATGGGCACACAGATCCTAGACACACCGGGATGGTGTTTGTTATTTTCTTGGTGTCTTAACTCCTTACCAATAGCAGTAGCCGGCTTAGGTAACGGAGAAGGCAGTGGCACCCCACCCCAGTACTCTTGCCTGGAAAATCCTATGGACAGAGGAGCCTGGTAGGCTGCAGTCCATGGGGTCGCTAAGAGTCAGATAGGACTGAGCGACTTCACTTTCACTTTTCACTTTCATGCATTGGAGAAGGAAATGGCAACCCACTCCAGTGTTCTTGCCTGGAGAATCCCAGGGATGGGGGAGCCTGGTAGACTACCGTCTCTGGGGTTGCAGAGTGGTACATGACTGAAGCGACTTAGCAGCAGCAGCAGCAGCAGAAGGAGCAGGTGTAGGTAAAAGAGCTCTTTTTATTACCTATGTGTACCAACTGACTCAATGGTAAAGAATCCACCTGCCAATGCAGGAAACACAGGAGACGCAGGTTCGATCACTGGGTCGGAAAGATCCCCTGGAGGAGGAAATGGCGATCCACTCCAATATTCTTGCATGAAAAATCCCATGGACAGTGGGCTATAGTGGGCTACAGTAGGCTACAGTCCGTGGGGTTGCAAAGAGGAGGACACGACTGAAGAGCCTGAACACATGGTCTAGCCAATTGTATGCTCCTGCTAAAAAGATATGAATCATCAGCAAACCTCAAATATTTTAAAGCTGACTTGAAGCAAATGCAGTGGAGAACAAGATATAAAGAAATGCTAACATACTGGTTGCTAATTTGACTAGTAGTAATTGCTGTTTAATGAAACCTTGGTTTTCCTTGATCCCAAGGAATATCTTTAATTTCATTTTCCCCTTTGGATTATTATCCCTTTATCTTGCTTTATCATATATTTGTATTAATTCAGAGTCACTGTTTTCTCATGCATATACTAAGCTGTCAGCAGTAGAAAGCCATTGCTTAATTATTTCACAGAGGCAGTGCAATATATGATTTAAATCCTGATTCTACCACTTATTAAATGTGTAAAGTAGAGCGATAGAATGTCTCTAAAGACTCAGTGTAATCATTTGTTAAGTGGAGCTAATAAGAGTAATGCCTAACTCATTGGTCTGTGTGGAGGATTAATGGATATAATCCTTTTAAACTGTTACCTGATGCTGGGCACATAGTAAGCCTTTGATACACTTTGTCTATCATTATCTATTAAGGCTTTTCTCTCTACACTCAATTCTTGAACTCTTTTTTTATTTTTAAAGGAAAGTAATAATGTGACTTGTTTTACATAGCTGTACACAGTATCCAACTTCAGGGTGGTTTTTAAATGCCAGTAATCATGATGACAGGAATCCTAAGTCTAAGGTTGATGGTGAGGGTTCCCACTAGGGTTTGGGAGGGTGCAGGTTCCTGGTGAAGGCAGGGAGGATGGATGTGAATGGAGGGGGAGGAGGAGGGAGGAGGTGGAAACTTGGGCCCAGTGACACAGGAGAGAGACCTGCTTCGCCAGCAGAAAGGGACACTGGAAAAGGAGTGATGTGAGGACACCCTGGATCCCTCTGGAGCAGGGGTGGGGTGGGGAGATGGGGGTTTTAAGGGTCTCACATCTAGCCCAGCAAAGAGTGATTGAGAGTAGTGGTGATGCTTCTGAAGAGAAGGAAAGCAGCGCTGCTCTAGGTCCAGGATAAAGAGGCGGATGGCAAGGGTCAAATATTCAGAAGGACCACAATGGGGTGTACACCCTGCCTCAGAGCCCTGACCAGGGGCACCTACAAAAGAGACAGCCTTGTCCTAGCCGAGACCCACTCAAACACCATTCTTGATACCAGCACTTGCAGTAGCAGCCAGGAAAGCTGGCTGCTCTGTGCAGCTATGAGCCCTGGTTTAAGGAGCATTGGGCATTCCTGGGTCAAGTTCGGCCCTTAGTTGGCTGGGTTCCATCTCCCTGTAAGCCAGGTCCTCGCTTTGAAAGCCAGCGGAGGACCACCTCTTGACGCAAACCCTCTTCTGCAAAGGTGGAAGAAGCTCAGAAAGCTGAGGCACCTGTGGTCATGCTGCTGGGATTGTGGGTCAGAGACTTTGCCTGGTGGTGTCCAAGTCCTCCCCTCGCCACCCCTGCCAGGAACCACTTGTTACACAGTATCTTATAGTCACTGACACACTTTGCTTAACATGATCTCAATTGATTGTCACAACACGCCTTTAAAATAAGCAGCATAGTTATCATCATCCCCTTTTTATGAGTCTGCCTAAGGCCAGATAAACAGTCAGTGTGTAAAGCCTTACGCACTTTTTATCGGCCTGCTGCTGCTACTACTAAGTCACTTCAGTCGTGTCTGACTCTGTGCAACCCCATAGACGGCAGCCCACCAGGCTCCCCCGTCCCTGGGATTCTCCAGGCAAGAACACTGGAGTGGGTTGCCATTTCCTTCTCCAATGCATGAAAGTGAAAAGTGAGAGTGAAGTCGCTCGGCTGTGTCTGACTCTTCTCGATCCCATAGACTGCAGCCCACCAGGCTCCTCCATCCATGGGATTTTCCAGGCAAGAGTACCGGAGTGGGATGCCATTGCCTTCTGCATAATCTGTTTCTTCTTATTCCCAGGCTAGAGGTTTTCTTAACACCTCACTCTTACCAGTTCAGTACTCACCCCTCACCCTCGCCCAGAACACCCCCAGTTTGCTCCCTTAACAGAGCTCAGCTTGCAGTAAATCACTTCCTTACTGAGCTCTGCAGTTCTGAAAGGAACATAACTTTTTTTCCTGTAAACAGATGATACAGTTTTTAAATAGAGATATTCATTACTTCCAAGGACCGATGAAAGGAAGAATGGACTAGGCATTGATTTAGAAGGAGGGATACCAGCTGAAATTCAAGAAGCCCCTTTGTAAAATGGCCCGAGTCTCTAGAGGAGGGTTTTCGGTATTCCTGACCTCATGCCCCAGGTGAAGCACACAGCATGGTGCTCTTGGCTTTGGGTCTGTCCACGTCTGACATTTGAATCAGTTACCTTAGGAAGCCATAAAACCTCTTTCTCTGGAGATATTTCCAACTGAGGTAGATAATTTCAGAAGAGACCAGGCCACAGCGTGAAGATGAGCTAAGTGACCTCTTGGTATTTTCTAAGCATGAAACTAATTTGGTAGGAATGTACAGGTCGTAAGTGTACACAAAGCAAGTCTCAGAGATAACTCGTCTCAGTTCACAGCTTGTCCTGATCTTTTGCAGAAGCCAGGATTTCTTCAAATACAACTCTAGATAAAATACAGGGAAGCACAAAACTACTATAGAAGGCCTGGCTCATAACTCAAGTGAAAGTGAAAGTCACTAGTCATGTCTGACTTCTTTGTGACCCCATGGACTATACAAGTCAATGGAATTCTCTAGGCCAGAATACTGGAGTAGCCTATCCCTTCTCCAGCTGATCTTCCCAACCCAGGAATCGAACCAGGGTCTCCTGCATTGCAGGCAGATTCTTTACCAGCTGAGCTACCAGGGAAGCCCTTCATAACTTAAATTTATTAATAAATGACAATCCTGGTTAAGAATATATACTGTACGATTATTCCAGGGACTTTTGTGATCACCATTTACAAGTTAACTCATTTAGTTTTCTCTGTGGCCTATGTGATAGGTTTTTTGGTTTCCTGATTTTACAGGCAAGGAAACAGGCTTCCAGAGGATAGTTCAGTTCAGTTGCTCAGTCGTGTCCGACTCTTTGACCACATGAACTGCAGCACGCCAGGCCTCTCTGTCCATCAGCAACTCCCAGAGTCTACCCAAACTCATGTCCATTGAGTCAGTGATGCCATCCAACCATCTCATCCTCTGTCGTCCCCTTCTTCTCCTGCCTGAATCTTTTCCAGCATCAGAATCTTTGCAAATGAGTCAGCTCTTTGCATCAGGTGGCCAAAGTATTAGAGTTTCAGCTTCAATATCAGTCCTTCCAATGAACACCTAGGATTGATCTCCTTTAGAATGGACTGGTTGGATCTCCTTGCAGTCCAAGGGACTCTCAAGAGTCTTCTCCAACACCACAGTTCAAAAGCATCAATTCTTCAGTGCTCAGCTTTCTTCACAGTCCAACTCTCACATCCATACATGACCACTGGAAAAACCATAGCCTTGACTAGATGGACCTTTGTTGGCAAAGTATGTCTCTGTTTTGGAATATGCTATCTAGGTCGGTCATAACTTTCCTTCCAAGGAGTAAGCGTCTTTTAATTTCATGGCTGCGGTACCATCTGCAGTGATTTTGGAGCCCCTAAAATTAAAATCTGGCACTGTTTCCGCATCTATTTGCCATTCCAGAGGTTAAGTAACTTGGCAATTAAGAGGTAAATCTGGGCTTCGGGACTGACCTGGGTTCAGATTCCAGCAGTGCCATTTTCAGGCTGTGTGACCTTAGCAAAGTTATCTAACTTCTCTGAGTCTTAGTTTTAAAGACTGTAAATGAACGATGAAGTATTTGCTTTGAAACATTGTTTGTGAGCATTGTTAGCTGTTATGACTTTGAAATATGTCCAATGAAGTTGGTTGGGTCAACAGATGACATTTTGAAAAGAATTTGATTAGTCCTGTCTTTAAACTTGGGGTGACCCAGCCAGCTCATTCTTTATCTTGTCATTCTTGAGGGAAATTGCTAATGTAAGATATTTCAAAGTCCTTGACAATATCAATAATATTAACATAATGCTAATGCGAATACATCAACATGAACTAATCAGCATTCCTGGAAAATTAGAGCCAAGTGTCACCTTGTATGGGTAGCAACTTGCTGTGGACGTCTGAACCTGGCTACATGGCCAGCTCCCAAGTAGTTGGTAGCAATGAGACTCAGACGTTATTATTGCCTTGAGAGTGAAAAGTGCGAAAGGGTTCATTGCTCAGTCGTGTCTGACTCCTTGTGACCCCATGGACTGTAGCCTGCCTGGCTCCTTTGTCCATAGAGTTCCCCAGGCACGAATACTGGAGTGGGTAGCCATTCTCTTCTCCAGGGAATCTTCCCAACCCAGGGATCGAACCTAGGTCTTCTGCATTGCAGTCAGAGTCTTTACCTTCTGAGCCACCAGAGAAGCCTCAATTGCTGCTTTGGAAAGAGAGTTTCAGATGCTTCCTGAGGCCTCTGAGAAGATCCTGGGGTGGCAGAGTGGCAGGCAAGCTAGACCTGTTCCCCATCCATCACCATCCCCTTTCATTAGAGCTAAATGGCTTTGATCTCTCTCTCTCTTTTTTTTTTTTGGATCTCTTTTATATATTGAGATTTCCATATAAAATTTTCGGAAAAAATTCTATCATTTTTTAAAAAAAGTTTAAAAATCACCTTTTATTAATAGAAAATATGCTGGACTATATAGTGCTTCAAAATATTAATAAAGTATTGCAAATAGTTTGTAAAATGAATATCAGTACCCATGGTGGGAAAAAGGTGGTCACTTTTTTCAGCCTACTACAGAGACAGAAGGACAAGTAAGGGAAATGTTTTCTGAAGATCCTTTTATCAGCAACCAAGTGTGAGATCACGGGTCCCTTTGCCGAATGCTTCTATAAGCAGGAGTACATTTATGAGGCATACAGCATAACCCCAACCAAAATTAAAAACAAGTGAAATCCCTTCCCTTGGTCAAGCCTCCCATCCAGCAAATGAAATATAAAATGTCCTTGAAAACAACTGAATGTTCAGAGTGAGAGACAGGGTAATGCAAAGCCCTCCTATGCAAAGACACAAAGGCAGAAGAGTGCACTTCCAGGGGCCAGAAGGCTTTCTTAGAAGGCTGCTTCAGGCGAAGAATAGTTGGAGCTGATATTTAAAGAAAAGATGATAATTTAATTTCCATTATAAAAGAGAGAGAAAACTCACTACATGTAATAAAAGTCAGACTGAAAAGCAATAGAGGTAAATAAATCATCCTTGATTCCATTTTTACTTAACTAAAGTGAAATAATAGTTATAAATATGTTCTGAAAATGTGAACGCTATGGGGATGTGAGGTATTGGTTACTAATAATGCCAGTAATCTCCACATCATATTATATGAGTACCGCATATCAGTAGATTAGAAAACGGATGGCGTGCCCTCGCATTTTAAAAGGTGAACTCAATGTCAAGAATTCCAGGTATCATGCCTACTTATAAGTTCTTTTCCATATAGTCTTTGGCAATCTCTTTAACCCTTTACTATCACATATAGCATCATCCATAATCATGATCATGTCATCTTCAATTCACAAGGACTACCTTGAATTCCTGTAGAAAGAGTGGTGTCGCATGAATGTTGAACTAAGATGAAGTCACCATCTCACCATATTGCTGGTAAATTATGTCATCTTAGGACAAATATCTGGTCTGTCTTGAATTCAGAAGCATAGGAATGCACAGCAAGCCCAGTGTTTGATAGTGATGTCTCTTTTTTCTAGTTCAGGCTGAAGGATTTCCCAGTGAAAGATCCTTGAGAAGACTGTGTCATACTCTCTTCTCGGCAGCTAGTCTCCAGCCACTGAGCAAGTGCTGAAAAAACTAGAAGTCTAAGCACCAGCAATTCTAGAACCTGACACCTTTATTCTGTGCTAGGCCAAGAAAGACACCTTTTTATGAAAAGGAATCTGTTTTTAAATTTGAATTATAGGCAAATGTATAGCTAGTGTTCACCATCATCTCAAAATAATACATCAAAAAGGCCACTACTCAATTATTGAGAGGACAAAAGAGAAAATGTGGAATGTAGACATTTTAGGCTTAAGAAAATCAATATTGTCATCCTTCTCTTCCACTAAAAACGAATCTACCAAGCATTAAAATACATGAGTGCAGATTCTTTTTTAAATAGAATGCATTAAATTTATGTATTTATTTATGGCTGTGCTGGGTCTTTGTTGCGGTGTGAGGACTTTTTCTGGTTGCAGCGAGGTGGAGGTACTCTTCATTGCAGTGTGTGGACTTCTCGTTGCAGCGGCTTCCCTTTTTATGGAACTCGGACTCTAGAGCACTGGCTCAATAGTTGTGACACACATGCTTTATTACTGCGTGGCGTGTGGGATCTTCCCGGACCAGGGTCAAACCTGTGTCTCTGCATTGGCAGGCAGTTCCTTGAACACTGGATGGATCACTAGGGAAGTCTTGCAGACAGATTCTTAAGGTTCTCCATGCCCTTGCCTGCAGGTGCTCATGCACTATGTGGTCGAAACCTTGACTGTGGATGGTGATTTGCTTCCAATCAATAGAGCAGGGAAAAAGTGACAGGACATATGTGATTACTTGTATGTGATTATGTGATGTAAAACTGCAGTGTCTGTCATGCTGAGGCCCCTCTCCTTTCCTGGTTTTGAGGGGGCAAGCAGGCACATTGGGGAACCTGGGGTAGCCAAGATCTACAAGCAGCTTCTACAGGCAGAGGGCAGCCACCAGCTGACTTCCAGCGGGAGACTGAAACTCAGTCTTACAGCTGCAAGGAGCTTCATTCTGCCAACAAGCTGAGTAGGCTTGGAAGTAGACCCTTCGCCAGTTGAGTTTCAGATGAAAGTTCAGCCAAGTTGGCATGTTGATTGCAGCCTGTGAGACCCAGAAAAGAGGACCAAGCTAAGCCTCACTCAGACTCAGACCCACAGTGCGTGTTGTTTTAAATCACTGTGTTTGGGTACTCTTGTTTTGCTCTGCAGCAGATATTAATACAATGAAGGCAGATTTTTCTCTTTATATCCAAAAGCTTACCTCAAAGAGAGAAACGCAAGCCATATGTATTAAATAAAATGCTAATCATTTTGAAAATGCTAAAATATATTTAGGATGTATGTTGTTTATATGTTGATTTCCCTCTACCTAGACTCTCTTTTGGCTTCCCTGGTGGCTCAAATGGTAAAGAATCAGCCTGCAATGCAGGAGACCCAGGTTTAATCCTTGGGTTGGGAAGATTCCCTGGAGGAGGGAATGACTACCCACTCCAGCATTCTTCCCTGGAGAATTCCACAGACAGAGACTCCCTTTTATGCATTTGCAAAGCCAAACACAGACTAACCAGGTGAATATTTTGAAAAGAAGAATTGAGCTTACGATATATTCAAACTTTGAGAATTATTCTCCCCTTTATCCCAATTTGTATTTAGTTCAGTGGAGTTAAAAATTTTTGAGCTTTAGAGGAAAATCATTGCTTCTTCATTTTTAAGTTATTTTGTCCTTGGAGAGAATGTAATACAATGTTGTTTCTTCTTTTCTGTGGCTTCATTTTCATATAATATATGTAGTACAAACATTTCTCTAGATGACACTTTACCTAACTCCAGTAGCATTTGAAGTAGGAATAGAACTGAAGACTTAGACTCAATTAACGTAAAATAACATTTTGCTAGCTTCTCATTTGCCTAATTCTTTATAAGTACTTTGGAATTATAGAAACTGAATATTAGTGGAAGATATATGCAGGGGTTAATAGCCATTTGTTGCTCTGGCTAAGCCAGGAGAAAATCACCATGGGAAAAGAAGAAGAGCAAAATATAGCAATACAGCATAACCCCAATAAAAGTACATTGGGTTGATCAGTTGGGGTTGTCATGCCCTGCTAAGCTAAGGAAAAAGATAGTGTGGACCTTGGAACTCCGGGTCAGCGCAAGTTCAGAATGCTACTTGTGCACACACTAAGATGTTTTCCAAAGGCATATATGGGTCTGTGACCTCCAGCTAGGTGATAGCCCTTGTACAAGAAAATAGTGAAGATAGTTTAAAATAATCAGTAAAATGGGAGACATGACCATGGACACAGGAGGCTGACTTCATCGTAGCACAACAGATACTTTCTGCTTACCGAGACACTAAATAAAAGTGATGTGGTTCTGAGGAACAAGGGTATTGACCCAAGAGGTCTTGAGTTCCCCTGTCCCATCTTTAAAACTTTAATTCTGTGTTAGTTTTTTTCCCCCAAACTGTGCATTGACTGCTTTCGATCCCTACCTGCTGTGCTGGCTGCAGCAGATACAATTCTCTTTTTTTTTGGCTGCACTGACTCTCCATTGTAGCCCATGGGGTTCTCTAGTTGTGGCACACGGACTCCAGATCACGAGGGCTCAATAGTCGCAATACCCTGGCTTAGTTGCTGCATGTAGTATCATAATTCCCCACCAGGGATCAAACATGGGCCCCCTGCATTGGGAGCACAGAATCTTAGCCACCGGACCACCAGGGAAGTCCCAAAGGTTTAGTTCCTTAATTCTTAATCCAAATTTTAATTTCAGAGACAAAGGATACTTTTTAATGTTTTTAAATGTAGTTTTATTCCTTAAAAAGGGAAAAAAGAAATTTGCTATTATTCATCCTAAGGGCATCCACATCATTTTATTCCAACAGCAGCAGCAGCAGCAGAGTAAAAGCTGACATTTATAGGTGCTGATTATTGTAAGAATCCTTACAAACAGATGATGAATATCATTATGTCCATTTTACAGATGAAGAAACTGTGGGATAAGGGCAAAGGCCTGACCTACAGTCTCAGATGGCAGAAGAGGATGGCAAACAGGTTGACTCTAGAACTAATCCCTGAAAATAAAGATGGAGGCATTTTTATATTAAACTATCTTCCCGTGGAGAAAAGGCAGTTAATTCCATTTGTACTAAATAATATGATCATGCCTAATAAGTAGACTCCGTATTTAACTTCATATGCTATGTGTGTAAAATCATACAGAGAAAAGTAATAACAATAACGCTGTTAAAAATTCCTATTAAATGAATTGCAAAGCAAAAACGGTTATAGCATGAAAAAGTTTACTTAGGAACTACTGTAAAATTTGTGCTTATGAAACCACGTCTCCTATATTCACTGTCTACGTTTGCTTGGCCAGTTTTTTCAGTCATTCTCCCTTTTTAAGAGATCTGTAAATGTCTGCTGTTGCTGATTACTCTTTATGACAATGAAGAACTGTGTAAATGGAAAATCTCATCAAAGTTTCAGAGTTTTACGAGATGGATAAGGAAATGTGGACAGACTGCTCAAATCTAAACATAGAATCGAACCAGTTAAAAACTGAAGATGAAAAATAGACAAAAATAAGGGTAATATAAGCACTTCAAAGAAGAAGATTTGTGTATCAAGGGAGTAGAAATTTACAAATTAATAGATTTTCTAATAAATTTAGAAAAATTAATAAAGCCCTCGAAAACTTACAATGATGACCTTTTTTAAGCTGAACTGTGAAAGACTCTTCCAATGTCAATGTCCTATGAAATCCCCTGAGTTATGTCAAATCAAAAAGCCCCAGTCAGAATCTTGAGGTGAGCAGTAACTGCCCGGTGCCATTCAAAGAGGGACTGATCCTGTGAGGCAGCCCTTGGGGAGGGGTCTTTTCTGGCCTGGGGCCTCACCTCAGCGGCACATGCTGTGTCTTCAGCGGCACATGCTGTGTCTTTCTTCACCTTTCTTTTCTCTTTGGAGCATTACCTGAAAGCAGCCCCTCTCTGAGACTACCAGTTCAACCAGTAGCTCTTGCTTCTCTACTTACCCTCTCTGTATGTGTGAGCTTTTTCTGGTTGACGATCAAAATGCCTCATCCTTGAAACTCTTTGTGTTTAGGGATGTGCCTCACCCACCTTTTTAAAATCCTGGCAGCCTCAGGGAACCGCTGCAATGGTTACATTATGGAAATCATGGCTAATACTATTAACATTTGAAAACTTGTCAAGCTTGTACAAAGAATGAAACATTAGGTCCTCAGGACAGCTGGAGCCTGTTTGTGTGTACTCTCCTAGAAAGGACAGAGCTATTAGCACAATTAAAACTGGTTACACTCGGGAATTACCAGGCTGTCTGTTTCAGAGCTGAGGATGGCATTGTATTTTCTTTCCTACATGTTAAGAAATTTAGTCCACTCATGGCAATAAGAAGCGTGTGGATACATGTTGGTGTTGTTTGGGGCCCAGAAGGGAGGGAGGCTTGTGCTCGTACCCCAGTTCTGAATTCTTTCAGAATTCTTTACCCATGAGTCCTGGGTAAAGACTCATGAGTCCCAGCTTGCTCTAAGTTAGTGTCAAGATCCTCAAGTCCAGCAAGCATTGTATAGAGAAATGATCAAACCCAGGTCTCCTGCATTGCAGGTGGATTCTTTACCAGCTGAGCCACCAGGGAAGCCCAAGAACACTGGAGTTGGTAGCCTATACTTTCTCCAGCAGATCTTGACCCAGGAATCAAACTGGGGTCTCCTACATTGCAGGCAGATTCTTTATCAACTGAGCTATGAGGGAAGCCCCAAGTTTTTTGAAGTGAAAGTCAACTATACAGTCCATGAAATTCTCCAGGCAAGAATACTGGACTGGGTAGCCTTTCCCTTCTCCAGTGGATCTTCCAGACCCAGGGATTGAACCCAGGTCTCCCACACTGCAGGCAGAATTCTTTACCAGCTGAGCCACAAGGGAAGCCCCCAAGTATCACAGGTGGTTTTTACTGTGTAAATACTTGATTTCCAGTGTTGTGTCTATTAAATGTCTCAACTTTTTCAGTCAAAGAAGCGAATTCTAATTTGTCTGCCATAGAGATTGATACGTGTGGTTGTTAGATGCCAGAGCATATACTAAATACTGATGAAGAAGAAAGATGAATCTTAATGAAGGTATAATTTTCTTATAAACTGATACTTTAGCAAGAGAAGCTTTAAATGATCATCATTTTTTATCCTGAAAATGTTAATGTGCAAAACACTTTACTAGACATTATTGGGCAATTAACCACATAGAAATCTAGAGATCACCATCCTCAAGGAATTTTAATCTCCCCAAACAGATACAAAGATAGCAACTTGAGAACCATTACCAACATGTACCAAATAGCACATAATTGTAAAAAATAGTTCTTTGCCACACTCCCTTAATTTCCTAGGAAGTTTTAATATTCAAGGTATTAAATTTATACATCTGAGGATATGTAATCAGATTTAGAACTGTCACATAAGCTATCATATTGTTTGATCCTCTTATTTCATAGATGAGAAAACAAGTCTAGAGAGGTTAAGTCATTTGCCCAAGGTCATGCAGTTAGTCATCAGGTTCTGCTGGAAGTAGTAACCGGGTCTATTTTCAGTAAGAGACCTATTTCTGCATCTCTAGCTTTGGGTTTGTAAATGGAATGGCATACTGACCTTTGGAACCTTTCATAGGTATGCTGAGAAACTGTAAGATTTTGTTAGCTGTAAAGCATTAGAGGTGAAAATAAGAAAACAGAATGATGAAGCCACCCTCTATCACATACTCTGCTTCTCCAAATGTTGCTTTATGGCTTCTAGGCTTTTAAGTTACTTACGGTCAGTCTAATTCATTTCTTCCTAGTCCATCTGCCTATTCTAATCACAAGATGCTTTCTGAATAACAACTCTTTGAAAGGAAAAAAGGGCATTTTTTAAAGATTTTTTTTTTTTTTTAATTTGGACTACTTTTAAAGTCTTTATGAATTTGTTACAATGCTGCTTCTGTTTTATGTTTTGGCTTTTTGGCTGAGGTACATGGGATTTTAGCTCGCCATCCAGGGAGCAAACCTGCATCCCCTGCTTTGGAAGCCAGGGAGGTCCCAAGAAGGTGTATTTATTTGGATACTATGCATGTGCATGCACACACACACACGTGATAGACATGATACCATCACTTAGCCCCTATTCTGCCTCTGGTCCACGGTAAGAAATGCTCATCATCTGGGTGTTCATCCTGGGATGAATGTGGTTGTCCAGGGATGTGATGCTCACAACCCCCTACCCCCAGGTCATGAACTGATTGAGGCAGAATCTCCGTCTTTTGTTACTTACTTGATGAGCTTGATGAGATGTATACAGATGGCCCCCTCATTTGAGTGGGGGCTCCGTATCCCATAATCAGTCCCACATTCTATGAGAGATCACATACTTCACAAGACTTTTTCAGGAGAGTGGAGTTACTCATGATCTCAATGGTTTATTTGTTTCTAAGAACAAAACAATAAGTGTGATTTTGAATAGAGATTTTTAAATTACTATCAGCTTGATTCCACTAGGAGACTAGTTAGCAGTACCGAAAATTAAAATATAACACTGGCTAAATTATATTGACAAGAATAATGTTTTTATTTCTGTAGGCTGATACTTGTTTAAACTTTTCCCAAGCCAAGTTATAAAATTATAAAAAATACAATATTTGTATTTCTTTATTCCTTATGGCAAAAAGCAAAAAGTTAGGAGATAGTCATAGTTATTTATATCATGGTGCTTCTAAATTGAATACTCATGGCATTTGCAAAGAAAAAAAGCCAGTAATCATTCACCTTTAATCACCTGTAACTCTATATTTTGGCTGAAATACAGTCTTTAGCACCATTTTTATGTTACTTATTATCTGATGATAAATTTTTAAAACAATGTCAAGTAAAAGTTCTTAGTGTATTTCACTCTTTTCTACCAAGTTCATAATTTTACTATAAATGCTTGAATAGGATTAGGTTGAAAGGCTGTATATTGTCACCCTGCTTATTTAACCTATATGCAGAGTACATCATTAGAAACGCTGGACTGGAAGAACCACAAGCTGGAATCAAGATTGCCGGGAGAAATATCAATAACCTCACATATGCAGATGACACCACCTTTATGGCAGAAAGTGAAGAGGAGCTAAAAAACATCTTGATGAAAGTGAAAGAGGAAAGCGAAAAAGTTGGCTTAAAGCTCAACATTCAGAAAACGAAGATCATGGCATCTGGTCCCATCACTTCATGGGAAGTAGATGGGGAAACAGTGGAAACAGTGTCAGACTTTACTTTTTTGGGCTCCAAAATCACTGCAGATGGTGACTGCAGCCATGAAATTAGAAGACGCTTAGTCCTTGGAAGAAAAGTTATGACCAACCTATACAGCATATTCAAAAGCAGAGACATTACTTTGCTGACTAAGATATGTCTAGTCANTTGTGATCCACACAGTCAAAGGCTTTGGTATAGTCAATAAAGCAGAAATAGATGTATTTCTGGAACTCTCCTGCTTTTTCGATGAGTATATGTAAAAGACAAGTTGTCGGCATTTATACTTCTGAAATGATTAAAGTTTTAAATTGCACTAAAATTTGGGGGAAACCTTTTGTTAGGACTTGGAGGAAATACCAAAATCCAGGCTCTTTTCTGTTTTACTTGACAGTGATTCTGTTTAGCAGCGTTCTCAAAGTATAGTCCATACTCCCCTGGGGTTCTACATTATTTGCTGTTACTTGATGGTGGATAATACCTCTGGAGCTTTAGTACCAAGTCCGTGGCATCAAAATACCTCTGAGCCACCAGGGAATCCCTTCAAAATGTGCTAACAGTCATTTATTCTTCACTACCATATACTTGCAATTAAAAATAAAAAGTGGGTTTCTCAAATGAGTGCCTTTGGTAAAACAATAAGCGTGTTTTTATACTCTGAGTCACAAAATGGAAGACTCTTTTAGAACACTTATGTTGCATACAAAAGGATCAATACTATGGCTGTCTTGAGATAAAGTAGTGGCCAGACTGAGTTGTGAATTGAACTAGCCACTTTACCATGAAGTAACATTTCATTGAAAGAACTGACAAGCAAATTACGGTTATTCAGGCTTGGGTATTTGGCAGGTATTTTCTTGAAAATAAACAAAATGAACCTGTCACTTCAAATGTAAGAACAGACAGTATTTGTTGCCAAGGATAAAATTTGAGCTTTCTAGTGAAAATTGGAAGTTTGGGACATTTGTATCTACCATCATGAGCTAGTCATTTCCCAAAAACGACTTTTCTGGGAAGAGTGGTGACAATTATTGTGATGTTTTGATATGGTATAATGAAATACATCAACATTTGCAAGACCTACATAATTCATTGAATCATTATTTTCTAAGTGACCAAAACATGGTGCTATAGAATCATATGTAAGTGAAAGTCCATTCAAATATCACCTAGATTGATAAATTTTAATGTAACAGAGTACAAAAAAGTTCCTTGACAAAGTTTCAGATTGCACATTGCAGCTAATTTTTAAGAAACTACCCCTTCTTGATTTCTGGTGTAGTATCAAAAATACTCACAAATTATCTGAAAAGGCTATTAAAATAATAATTCCTTTCCAACTGAATGTCCATATGAAGTTGGATTTTCTTTGTATACTTTGATCAGACAACATACTGCAACAGATTAAATGCCAAATCTGACATGAAAATGCAGCTATTTCTTATTAAGCTACATATTTGATTTATAAAAGTATAAAACAGTGCCAATAGTCTCACTGATTTTTTTTGTTTTGAGAAATGCAGATATTTTTATAAAATATATTACTTATATTGAAAGTCATTTTAAAATGAATTACTAATAAATATGCTTTCAAATTCTTAATTTTATTTTATTATGGTAAATATCAATAGATATAACTCATATACCCTTTGATGTCCTCAATAATAGTTAAGAGAATAAAGAATTTTTGAGACTAGATAGTTTAAGAACCACATAAAGTAAGGTAGTCCATGAGAAAAACAGTATATAATGTGATGAAATGTTTACTTCATATCTGAGAGTCACAATGCACAGTGGCATAGAAGCTCAAAGAAGTCCTTCAGTTGAAAACCATGTTTAATTTTGTTTAACTCAGCAGTTCCCAAACTCCTTGAATAAAATCCTGTTTGTTTTCTAAAGAAGTGTTTGTGAGGAACAATATTTGCAAATATTGCTTCATTCACATCTTGCTTCAAAGATCTAGTGCCTAGCTTAAGTTTAGAAGTTATTATTGTAGGATTTCATTTCTTTTAAAGAGTGAATTTTCTTTCTCACCCATCAGTTTGGGTTATTTCCACAACTTGGCTATTGTGAATAATGTTGCAGTGAACACAGGAGAGCAATTATCTCTTTGAGATCCTGATTTCAGTTTTGTAAGTAAAGATCCAAAAGTCAGATTGCTGGATCATATGGCAGTTTTATCTTTAATTTTCTGGAGGTCCTCCATTCTGTTTTCCATAGCAGCAGCACTGTTTTGCATTCCTGCCAACAAGTTCGGTTATGTAAGATGAATCAGTTGTAGAGATCTACTATACAGCATTGTGCCCATAGTTACTAATACTACACTGTGCATTTAAAAATCTGTTAAGTGGGTACTTCCTTGGCAGTACAGTAGTTAAGACTCTGTGGATCTAATGCATCGGGCTCTAGTTCAGTCCCTGGTCAAGGAACTTAAGATCCTGCTTGCCATGTGCCATGGCCAATAAATAGATAAAATGAAATACAAATCTGTTAAGAGGATAGACCACATATTAAATGTTTTTACTACAGTAAAAGAAAATTTTTTTCAATTATTATAAACCCCACAGTTCTCTAGACAGAATTAAAGGGTGACAAGTTTAATCATGAGATAAGTAAGAGCAATATGTAGTGACCTTAAGTGACTAAGGATATAGTTTTTTTAAATTTCAAATGTTTTCAAAATTATATAATAAATTCAAAAGTCTTTAACCATCAGAATTCTTGTTACTTGTCCTTAAGAAAATATTGGTGTGGTATAAAAATAAGACTGTTGATATTAGAATAATCACTTGAAAATTCTGACATTGCTAGTGAAAGATTTTGAGGCTGGATTTTAAAATAATGGCCTAAAGTTCTGATATTGACTTAAAACATGCCAGCATGCTTCATTGTAACAACTAGGGATTTGAAGAGTCACGAGAGTCCCTTGGACTGCAAGGAGATCCAACTAGTCCATTCTGAAGGAGATCGGCCCTGGGATTTCTTTGGAGGGAATGAGATCTAAAGCTGAGATCCAGTACTTTGGCCACCTCATGCGAAGAGTTGACTCATTGGAAAAAACTCTGATGCTGGGAGGGATTGAGGGCAGGAGGAGAAGGGGATGACAGAGGATGAGATGGCTGGATGGCATCACGGACTCGATGGACGTGAGTCTGAGTGAACTCCGGGAGTTGGTGATGGACAGGGAGACCTGGTGTGCTGCGATTCATGGGGTCGCAAAGAGTCGGACACGACTGAGCGACTGAACTGAACTGAACTGAACAAGCTTGGTTTCAAATACTAAATCCACTATGTATTGAATCTTTAAATGGGCTTGTTTATAAATATCAGCACCTATAAAATGGGCTTATTTTACCTTGCTGACTAGGTTATTGTAAGGAAAAAAAATGAAATTTCAGTAGAGCCTATAGTACAGTTAATGCACAGCAGTTGAGTGCGCCTTAGAGGCCAGGCCCCATGCTTGATACCAGGGTAACAAAGATGAGTAGAATATAGGTTCTTTGCTGAACAGACTTTTTGAAATCAGCCCCCGCAAAGACCAAACAAGTTCTCAATTACAGCAGAGAATAATAATGATATACTAAAGCAAGGGTTGATGATCAGATATCTTCCAATACCAATTTATCCATTCCTTGGTGAACTCCCATTACCCCTGTTCTTGAGCTAAGAACAGGGGTACTCAGCTGGAGAAACCACCTTTCTGTTATATGAGTTCAATAAGCCATGGCCATACACTGATGGCAGCAGGCAGAAGTAGTGTGTGCAGCTGAGACTTGGCCAAGGCAATGGTTAGCCAAACTCTTGGCCATAAAGAGGGTACGCCAAGCTATAACATTTCAGATAGGAAGAACCCGGGTCTCTGGGTGACTTTATATAGCAGTGCTACCTGCCACCTATAATCTCCTAACCCCCAGCCACCATCCACCAGCTCAAACCCCAATATGAAAAAACAAAACAAAACCCTCCATTGTGTTTAAGCACTCTTACCAACTTGTTAGGGTCCCAACTAGTAGAGGAAAAGGTCTTTAGGGCACTATAACTCCCAGACCTAGATCCCTTGGAAGAGATGGGAATAGATGAGCCTAGGACAAGCCTTCCTGGAGGAAGGGGTCACTGACCTGGTTTTGATGGGTCTTTGGGAGTTGGAAAAAACTCCTTTTCAGGTGATTATAAGTTCTTTTCTGATGAATCCCACACTCATGAGAATTAGTGATATGCGTGGTGTTCAGTAGCTCAGTCCTCTCTGATTCTTTGTGATCCTTTGGACTGTAGCCCACCAGGCTTCTCTGTCCATGGGATTTTCTAGGCAAGAATAATGGAGTGGGTTGCCATCTCCTCCTCCAGGGGATCTTCCCAACTCAGGGATCAAACCCGTGTCTCCTGTGTCTCCCGCATTGCAGGTGGATTCTTTACCTGCTGAGCTATTGGGGAATCACTGATATGATACCTTATAATGAAATTTGACTTTTCTTTAGTATGATACAGTGGATTTATGGAGTTCAAATTAAACAGTAATTGCTTCATTCTTTAAATAATTGTATATAGAGCAGTTACTGTATACATATAAATAAAGACTATAAATAACGAGTGTAGGGCCTTTTTACCAGTTTTCTTCATTTACTTTTTATACAAACTTGTCATCCTTCTCTTCCCCATGTACACTTCATTGTTTCGTTAGATGTGTGCATTGCCTATTTTTATTTTTTATGATATTAGTAGTACTCAACACCACTGTCACACCATTAACATTCAGTAAATTCTTTGTTGAAGGAACCAATGAATGAAGATGGCTCAGATGGTAAAGAATCCACCTGCAATGTGGGAGACCCAGGTTTGATCTCTGGGCCAGGAAGGTCCTCTAGAGAACAGAATGGCAACCCACTCCAGTATTCTTGCCTGGAGAATACACAGAGAATACCATGGACAGAGGATCCTAAAAGGGATCCCCATCCTACAGTCCCAAGGGGTTGCAAAGAGTCAGACACGACTGGGTGACTAACACTTTCACTTTCAAGGAGAATAATATATGCTTAGACATTCAGCCGACAGCAATAAAAAGGACAGTTTTGCCCTTGAACTCACAGTTAAGTAAGCAGATGATTACAAGTTTGTATAAAGGGCGTATGGTAGCATCGATGAAGATATTCTGTCTTTTAAACTTTGACAGTCGTTACTATACAAACTAATTGAATTTTATTTCCTTGGTGGCTCAGATGGTAAAGACTCTGCCTCCAGTGTGGGAGACCCAGGTTCGATCCCTAGGTTGGGAAGATCCCCTGGAGAAGGGAATGGCAACTCATTCCAGTATTCTTGCCTGGAGAATCCCCATGAACAGAGAAGCCTGGCAGGCGACAGTCTGAGAGGTTACAAAGAGTCGGCCACGACTGAGTGGCTAAGACTTTTCACTTCTTTTCATTTCTTTAATAATGCATTACCAAAAGAGCACTGACATCTGTTCGTCTGCAGGCGGGCTTTGAACAGTTCAGTTGTAGTTTTATCACTAAAGTAGCTATATCAATTCTTAAGAGTTTGAATAGGATATTACTCAGTGATGTACCAGTGATAGGAAAGAAAAGTCAAGATGGGTATTAATAACTGACTTGTAGTGTCCACAAGGATCAGATGCAAATCATGACTAAAACTAACCACTTGGACCCTACAGGGTAAAGCTTCCATACTGGGGAACAGTGTGTATTGCAACTGAAAAGAAGATTTCCTTAGTTCGTATCTGTCAAATTCAATGTTTGATTAGTCAAAGGAGAATTTTTTCCAGGATGTAAAATCTGCATGAATAATTTGCCTTTTGATAATTTGTCATTGAAAATTGCTACTCAGTAACAATTTTAAAATTTAATAAATAAAAATTCAACACAAGGTTTTCACATACTAAGTGGGATTTTGGCATTGAAATTAGAAAGTATGAGTGGGTTTTCTATGTGTTTTTATGTTGTATCTTTGTTACATTTACTGAGTAGCTGATCAATGCAGATGACAAATGAAATGACAGTATTATGAAACCAAATATATTTAAGTAAAGCTTCCTTTTTACATATAATCTAAAAATGAAGGAAAACACTAATAAATTCAGTAGTTACCCAGCCTTCTGTAGCCCTCAACCCTCATTTGGTATATCTGACTCCAGTATAATCTGATGATTTCTTCAATGAAGGTATTTTCTTGCTTTCATTGAAATCAATGCAAACTGTTTAAAGAAATTTGCCATTAATAGTAGAAAGCAGAATCAAGTTTCTAAAATCTTGGAACACACACACACACAAATATTCTTTATCTTTAGAAGGCTTTTCTCGAATAATTCCTAATTAGGTCTCTAAGTTGATTCTGTCTAATCACTATTTGTGTTGTTTATTAAATAAAGTGTACAGCCACCTGCCTGAACAGTAATACATATAGCCTCAGTTTGCTAGACTGCAAATTGATGAATAAACTAAGCCAATTCATCCATCTGTGAAATATTTCAAGGTCGACCATCCATTGGCTACAAGATTTTGAGTTAAAAAGACAGTGGAGGACAGTGCTTACAGTTTGATAATGTTTGCTTACTGAGCGTGAAATGAAATTTAACTGTGGCATGTCTGCATTTGTAAATTTATTGTGGTTGTTTAGACTTCTTGCAAAATGAAATGTCAGGCAGTCATTCTGAGGCTCCAAGTATATTAGGATTCAAAAGGCTTGGAAAATTGAGTTTATTCTTTAAGGTTTTAAAGATTTTTTTTCTATTTTTTCCACCACATAACATGAATATATTCAGTCAATAACTGTGTGGAATAAGTGTTAGCGAGTTAAAAATTTAAAATAATTAACAAATTCAAAATCGTTCGTGTGCCATCTGGATGTTATAGGGGTTTCAAAAATTTGCAGAGTATCAGAATTCATATTTTCCCTGAAGATGTATTGTTGTTAGATTTAGACTAGGAATCTCTTCTACCTGGGAAATGTTATAATTTTTATATAATTAGGTACTTTCAAGTGATCAAGAAAAAATAGTGCTGATTATGAAATCCCCTTAGGTAATGTGAGAATTCCTGTTATCTGTTTATGCTTTATATGGGTGGTTCTGAACAATATATTACCAATGGCTTCTATTGCCTGGGAATTCATTCATACTTCCTTCTGCCTTCTCATCTCCTCCTATTTCTTCTCCTCTTCCTTGTCTTCCTTCTCCTCTGTCTCTTTCTCTTTCTCTCTTTCTGTCTCTCTCTTCCTTCCAGGCTACAGGCCACTAAAAGCAAGGGAAGTCTATTTTTAAATAGCACACATTTATTTGTTTAGTTATGTTTCATGATTGGTTGATTCATCCTAGCAGAGGACTGCAATTCAAAAAGCTTAGGGTTGTTGCTTTTTTTTTTTCCTTCATCGATTCATTTGGCTAAAGAAACATTTTCTTGGTATTTACAGTGGTTTCCTATAGTCTCACTTCTCTTTTGAGTGGTGATAACTAATGTGATTTAAATTTCCCTTGTTTTCCTTCCTATAAGTGCTTTGCCATATGATTCATCTTAGCTTCTTGACCTTCTCCTCTTAAAGCCATTTCCTAGACCCCTAATTCAAGCTGTCATTTACAAACATGCTTGCCTCGTTTGCTATCAAAGTACTTCAGTTCAGTTCAGTTCAGTTGCTCAGTTGTGTCCACTTATTTATGATCCCATGGACGGCAGCACACTAGGCCTCCCTGTGCATCAGCAACTGTCAGAGTTTACTCAAACTCATGTCCATTGAGTCGATGATGCCATCCAACCATCTCATCCTCTGTCGTCCCCTTCTTTTCCAACCTTCAATCTTTCCCAGGATCAGGGGCTTTTCCAATGAGTCAGTTCTTCGCATTAGGTGGCCAGAGTACTGGAGTTTCAGCTTCAACATCAGTCCTTCCAATGAATATTCAGGACTGATTTCCTTTAGAATAGACTGGTTGGATCTCCTTGCAGTCCAAGAGACTCTCAAGAGTCTTCTCCAACACCAAAGTGCAAAAGCATCAGTTCTTTCACACTCAGCTTTCTTTATTGTCCAACTCTCACATCCATACATGACTACTGGAAAAACCATAGCTCTGATTAGACGGACCTTTGTTGGTAAAGTAATGTCTCTGCTTTTTAGTATGCTATCTAGGTTGGTATAACTTTTCTTCCATGGAGCAATTGTGTTCTAATTTCATGACTGCAGTTACCATCTGCAGTGATTTTGGAGCCCCCCAAAATAAAGTCTGTCATTGTTTCCACTGTTTCCCCATCTATTTGCCATGGAGTGATGGGACTAGATGCTATAATCTTAGTTTTCTGAATGTTGAGTTTAAAGCCAACTTTTTCACTCTCCTCTTTCACTCTGATCAAGAGACTCTTTAGTTCTTCGCTTTCTGCCATAAAGGTGGTATCATCTGCGTATCTGAGGTTGTTGGTATTTCTCCCGGCAATCTTGATTCCAGTTTGTGCTTCATCTAGCCCAGCGTTTCTAATGCTGTACTCTATATATAAATTAATTACCCAGGTCCTTTCCCTATTTGGAACCAGTCTATTGTTCCATGTCCAATTCTAACTGTTGCTTCTTCACCTTCATACAAATTTCTCAGGAGGCAGGTCAGGTGGTCAGGTATTCCCACCTCTTTAAGAATTTTCCACTGTTTGTTGTGATCCACACAGTCAAAAGCTTTGATGTAGTCAATAAAGAAGAAGTAGATGTTTTTCTGGAACTCTCTTGCTTTTTCAATGATCCAGCGGATGTTGGCAATTTGATCTCTGGTTCCTCTTCCTTTTCTAAATCCAGCTTAAGCATCTGGAAGTTCATGGTTCATGTACTGTTGAAGCCTGGTTTGAACAATTTTGAGCATTCTTTACTAGCATGTGAGATGGCTGGATGGCAACACCGACTCGATGGACATGAGTCTGAGTGAACTCCAGGAGATGGTGATAGACAGGGAGGCCTGGCGTGCTGCAATTCATGGGGTCGCAGAGAGTCAGACACGGCTGAGTGACTGAACTGAACTGAGATGAATGCAATTGTGTGGTAGTTTGACCATTCTTTGGCATTGGAATGAAAACTGACCTTTTCCAGTCCTGTGGCCACTGCTGAGTTTTCCAAATTTGCTGGCATATTGAGTGCAGCACTTTCACAACATCATCTTTCAGGATTTGAAAGGGCTCAACTGGAATGCCATCACCTCCACTAGCTTTATTTGTAGTGATGATTCCTAAGGCCCACTTGATTTCACATTCCAGGATGTCTGGCTCTAGGTTGAGTGATCACACCATTGTGATTATCTGGGTCATGAAGAACTTTTTTGTACAGTTCTTCTGTGTATTCTTGCACCTCTTCTTAATATCTTCTGGTTCTGTTAAGTCCCTACCATTTCTGTTCCTTATTGTGCCCATCTTTGCAGGAAATGCTCCCTTGGTATCTCTGATTTTCTTGAAGAGATCTTTAGTCTTTCCCATTCTATTGTTTTCCTCTATTTCTTTGTATTGATCATTAAGAAAGGCTTTCTTATCTCTCCTTTCTATTCTTTGGAACTCTGCATTCAAATGGATATATCTTTCCTTTTCTCCTTTGCCTTTAGCTTCTCTACTTTTCACAGCTATTTGTAAGGCCTCCTCAGACAACCATTTTGCCTGTTTGCATTTCTTTTTCTTGGGGATGGTCTTGATCGCTGCCTCCTGTACAATGTCAGGAACCTCCGTCCATAGTTTTTCAGGCACTCTGTCTTCAAATCTAATCCTTGAAGCTATTTGTCACTTCCACTGTATAATCAAAAGGGATTTGATTTAGGTCATACCTGAATGGTCTAGTGGTTTTCCCTACTTTCTTCAATTTAAGTCTGAATTTGGCAATAAGGAGTTCATGATCTGAGTCACAGTTAGCTCCTGGTCTTGTTTTTGCTGACTGTAGAGAGCTTCTCCATCTTTGACTGCAAAGAATATAATCAATCTGATTTCGGTATTGACCATCTGGTGATGTCCATGTATAGAATCTTCTCTTGTGTTGTTGGAAGAGGGTGTTTGCTATGACCAGTGCATTCTTTCGGCAAAACTCTGTTAGCCTTTGACCTGCTTCATTTTTTACTCCAAGGCCAAATTTACCTGTTACTCCAGGTATCTCTTGACTTCCTACTTTTGGATTTCATTCCCCTGTGATAAAGAGGACATCTTTTTTGGGTGTTAGTTCTAGAAGGTCTTGTAGGTCTTCATATAACTGTTCAACTTCAGCTTCTTCAGCATTACTGGTTGGGGCATAGACTTGGATTACTGTGATATTGAATGGTTTGCCAAACCAGAGATCAATGGTTTGGAAACAAACAGAGATCATTCTGTCGTTTTTGAGATTGCGTCCAAGTACTGCATTTTGGACTCTTTTGTTGACTGTATGGGGTACTCTGTTTCTTCAAAGGAATTCTTGCCCACAGTAGTAAATATATAATGGTCATCAGAGTTAAATTCACCCATTCCAGTCCATTTTAGTTAGCTGATTACTAAAATGTCATAATTCACTCTTGCCATCTCCTGTTTGATCACTTCTAATTTACCTCAATTCATGTTCCCAACATTCCAGGTTCCTATACAATATTGTTCTTTACAGCATTGGACTTTACTTCCATCACCAGTCACATCCACAAATGGTTATTGTTTTTGTTTTGGCTCCATCTCCTCATTCTTTTTTGGAGTTATTTCTGCACTGATGTCCAGTAGCATATTGGGCACCTACTGACCTGGGGAGTTTCTCTTTCAGTGTTCTATCTTTTTGCCTTTTCATACTGTTCATGGAGTTCTGCAGACAAGAATACTGAAGTGGTTTGCCATTCACTTCTCCAGTTCAGTTCAGTTCAGTCGCTCAGTAGTGTCCGACTCTTGGCGACGCCATGAATCACAGCACGCCAGACCTCCCTGTCCATCACCATCTCCCGGACTTCACTCAGAGTCACATTCATCCAGTCCGTGATGCCATCCACCCATCTCAACCTCTGTCATCCCCTTCTCCTCCTGCCCCCAATCCCTCCCAGCATCAGAATCTTTTCCAGTGAGTCACCTCTTTGCATGAGGTGGCCAAAGTACTGGAGTTTCAGCCTCAGCATCATTCCTTCCAAAGAAATCCCAGGNAGTGGTTTGCCATTCCCTTCTGCAGTGGACCACATTCTGTCAGACCTCTCCTCCATGACCCACCCATCTTGGGTGGCCCCACAGGGCATGGCTTGGTTTCTGTCTCTTATACACATCTAGATGTGTATAAGAGACAGAAGTACTGGAGTCTCAGCTTTAGCATCATTCCTTCCAAAGAAATCCCAGGGTTGATCTCCTTCAGAATGGACTGGTTGGATCTCCTTGCAGTCCAAGGGACTCTCAAGAGTCTTCTCCAACACCACAGTTCAAAAGCATCAATTCTTCGGTGCTCAGCCTTCTTCACAGTCCAGCTCTCACATCCATACATGACCATGGAATTCTCCTGGCCAGAATACTGGAGTGGGTAGCTTTTCTCTTCTCCAGGGGATCTTCCTAACCCAGGGATAGAACCCAGGTCACCAGCATTGCAGGCAGATTTTTTAACAGCTGAGCCACCAGGGAAGCCCAAGAATACTGGAGTGGGTAGCCTATCCCTACTCCAGCAGATCTTCCCAACCCAGGAAGCAAACTGGGGTCTCTTGCATTGTAGATTCTTTGCCAGTTGAACTACCAGGGGAACAATTACTTTTTAGAATGAAATACATTTTTCTTAGCATGGAGATTATTAAAAGGATTACAATGATGAATCAAATAAAATATGAAAGGGTCTCACTCAGGGCTGGTATATAGGAGAACTTAATCAATGTTAGTTTTCAGAAAGAACTGCACTAAAAAAATAATAGTAACAGTGGTCATGTTAGAAAAATAATAGGAAGGTGTTATTCTTTTCTGTTCAGTTCAGTTCAGTTCAGTCACTCAGTCGTGTCCGACTCTTTGCAACCCCATGAATTGCAGCACACCAGGCCTCCCTGTTCATCACCATCTCCCAGAGTTCACTCAGACTCATGTCCATTGAGTCCGTGATGCCATCCAGCCATCTCATCCTCGGTCGTCCCCTTCTCCTCCTACCCCCAATCCCTCCCAGCATCAGAGTCTTTTCCAATGNTGGTTGGATGGCATCACTGACTCAATGGACATGAGTTTGAGCAAATTCAGGGAGACAGTGAAGGACAGGAAAGCCTGGCATGCTGCAGTCCATGGGAGTTGCAGAGTTAGACATGATTTTGGACTGACCAATACCAAGTCAGTATTTTCCCCCACATATTGTGTATTTTAGTTCTGGAATTTCTATTTAGAGAGAAATTTCTATATATAAATATATTGTTTTTATTTTTCTGTTGAGATTTTCTATATTTTCATTCATTATGAGCATATTTTCATTTTCATAATTAACATGGTTACAACAAGTATGGGGGTTCCCAGGTGGTAAAGAACCCGCCTGCCAAGGCAGGAGACACATACAGACGCGGGTTCAATCTCTGTGTCAGAAAGACCCCCCTGGAGGAGAGCATGGCAACCCGCTCCATTATTTGTGCCTGGAGAATCCCATGAACAGAGAGGCCTGACAGGTTACTGTCCATAAGGTTGCAAAGAGTTGGACGTGACTGAAGCAATTTAACACAGCACATAATAGCTATATTAAAATCCTGTTAGTTGCAAAATTTGAGTTATCACCAAATTGACTTCAGTTGATTTTCTCTTCAGAATGAGTAACATTTTACTGAATCTTCATATGTGAGTTATTATGTATTTTAATCTGGATATTACCATTTTTATAATACAGTAATAATATTATTATCAATTTTATGTTATTCTGAAGAGTGTTGGCTTTCCTTTAGTTTTAATAAGTAGTTGACTTAGCAGGATTCAAACTGCAAATCAAACTCTGTCCCTTGAGAAGTGGCTCAAATCTCCATTTGGTTTTCATAGTTCTTATTCTACAGCTTGGAGTCTGCCCTGTGCATGTTTTTTTCAGGGCACAGCCAGATATCTTGGCCAAATTATACACAGATTTGGGGCTTTTCCTCTCTGAGTATCTCCATTTTCATATTCTCCCCTTATTTCCCAGCATCTGTGGTTGCCCTGCACTGGCATCTTGTTCTTTTGCTCAGAAACTGTGAGTTTTTATTAGCACTTACATCCTGCATGCAATATGCCGTTTCCTCCTTCTCAGTGTCAGACCTTCTCAATTTTTGACTACACTTTTCTCACTCTCCAGTGCCCTCAGGCTTTTTCTACTTTTGCCTAAAGTTTATAGCAGTTATTTGTAACAGTGTTGGTCTGGCAGAAGCTTACTTGGCTATTTCAGAAGATAAAATCTACCTCTTGTTTTAATTGAAAGTATTCAATGCGTAAGTCCTATTTTATGTGAATGCTTATTACTTCTATAATCTATTCTGTGCTGCATCCTTCTGGGTTAAAACTCTTCTTGCCTCATGCCTGTAGTATGACCCTGGTTTTTATCCTATGTACCATTAGCAGATTATCTTCCCTGGCGCTTAGCTGTGGCCATGTTATTTCCTAAAGATTCTGCAAGAGAATGATTCTGGTCATGGTATACCCTTCCTTAGTAGTGTTCAACATCTCTTCATTTCCTAAAGAATAAAGTCCAAGAGTGTGATGTGATGGATAGGACACCACCTTTTGAGTCAAGTAAGTCTGGCTTTGAGTTCAAGATCTATCACTGACCAGCTTTTTTGACTAAACTTAGGCAAAATATTTACCTGAATATCTAGTTTTAGTGTTTGTTAAACAGAGAGAATAATATCTATCTTAAAGAATCATTATGAGAATTGATATGTGTAACAAATAAAATCTCTCTCTCAGTGCTTGGAACATGGGTGGGCTTCCCTGGTGACTCAGCAGTAAAGAAACTGCCTGCAATGCAGGAGATGCAGGAGATGTGGGTTTGATCCCTGAGTCAGAAGATCCTCTAAAGGAGGGCAGGGCAACCCAATCCAGTATTCTCGCCTGGAGAATCCCATGGACAAGAAGAGCGTGGTAGACTATAGTCCATAGGGTTGCAAAGAGCCGTACATGACTGAAGCGACTTAGCACATGGTCAGTGCTCAGTGACTGGTAGCTACTTTTAAATAGGAGACATTAAAACACAATTGTTGCTCCGGATTCAGTGTATTTTCTCTTCTTGTTCCAAAGTAATTTACTATCTATTTTCACATTAAAAAAAAAAATTCATCTACACAATTCAGACCACACTGTTCTCTATAACCCAAACATGTCTCACACTTGCCCAGCACAATAGCACTGTTCAAATCATTTTTTCCTTTCTCATATCTGCTTGATGAATTCCTAAATATCCCTCAAGGGCTACCTTACATGTTATATCTACACTGAATTCTTCTATGATATTCCTTCCTTAGAAATCTTTCAGCATAATTTTTATTCCTTATGTACCTATCACGGTACATAAGGTCATGGTCTAGGTCATGTTCTAGTACTTCATAGGCTTATATTAACTGCCTTATTTGCTGAATTCTTACGTCCTTCAATGCCAGGACTCACTCATGTCCAGTATATTTGCTGGATGAATCAGCAAATAGGATGGATACTGGTAGGAGGATGACTCTGGTAGTAGGATGAAAAGTGAAAGTGAAGTCGTTCAGTTGTGTCTATTTGCTGATAGACAAAAATAGATAGATAGAAATAGATAGAATAGATAGATAGAAATCATGACTGAGATTATAAATTCTAAAATCTTAGTTTGGTCATGCAAATGGTAACTATTGAGTACTATGAGTACTCAATACGTGAGTACTATGTTTTAGAAGAATTGTATTAAGGAGACATTAATATATATGAGCTCGATAAAAGATTAAGTTCTCTTCATATTTATAAATATTAACATCTCTGGATGACTCAAATTGCCTGCTGAACCCAAACATCCAAATGAAGAACTCTCATGGATACTTGGACTACAGGGACAGTCTTAAGACACCTCTGGAGTCAGGGAGGCAGAGAATGGAGCACTTGTCCCTTGCAGTTTGATAAATTAATACAAAGCAAATATCTGAGTCATAGTAATGAATGCAGTGAATAATACAGCACAATTATTGTGCAAGTTTATATCAGCAAAAATACCTGTTCATGGGCCACTGATTCTTCAGAAATTCTCATAGGATAACTCTGGTTCAGTTCAGTTCAGTACAGTCGTTCAGTTGTGTCTGACTCTTTGTGACCCCATGGACTGCAGCACACCAGGCCTCCCGGTCCAACACCAACTCCTGGAGTTTACCCAAACTCATGTTCATTGAGTCAGTGATCACATCCAAGCATCTCATCCTCTGTTGTCCCCTTCTCTCTCGCCCTCAGTCTTTCCCAACATTAGGGTCTTTTCAAATGAGTTAGTTCTTCACATCAGGTGGCCAAAGTATTGGAGTTTCAGCTTCAACATCANCGTCCCCTTCTCCTCCTGCCCCCAATCCCTCCCAGCATCAGAGTCTTTTCCAATGAGTCAACTCTTCGCATGAGGTGGCCAAAGTACTGGAGTTTCAGCTTTAGCATCATTCCTTCCAAAGAAATCCCAGGACTGATCTCCTTCAGAATGGACTGGTTGGATCTCCTTGCAGTCTAAAGGACTCTCAAAAGTCTTCTCCAACACCACAGTTCAAAAACATCAATTCTTCGGTGCTCAACTTTCTTCACAGTCCAACTCTCACATCCAGGCAAGACAAGGCATTGCTAAATCATTTAGAGTCACCAGCAGGATGGCTAACCCAGACATAAATATCCAGTTGAACAATATGTGGTCACATATGCCTGGACACAGGCTTCCCTGGTGGCTCAGTGGTAAAGAATCCATCTGCCAATGCAGGAGGTGTGGGTTCAATCTGTGGTTTGGGAAGATACCTGGAGAAGGAAATGGCAACCCACTCCAGTATTCTTGCCTGGGAAATTCCATGGGCAGATGAGCTTGACTGGCTACAGTCCATGGGGTTGCAAAGAGTTGGACATGACTTAGCAACTAAATAACAGCAACAACATACCTGAACACACCTCTTTCTGTGAGGAAGGAAGGCTGATTTTCAATCTATTCGAGAGACTTTCACTCTTTAGTATCTTACAGCATTTAGCACTGTGACTTCCTATGAACTGAATGGTGTCTGGGTTACCTAAAAGACTTAGGCAAGGCTAACACTAGATTTATTAGAAACAATGTGAAACCACCCCCATTGTTAAGCATCTATCATCAGTAGGAACCACGTCTGGGACTTCCCTGTCAGTCTATTGGTTAAGACATTGCACTTCCATTGCAAGAGGTGCAAGTTCAATCTCTGGTTGGAGAACTAAAGATCCAACATGACCACCAAGATCTTACCCCAAGGCTGCATCACTGTTTCTTGGGTGCTCCTCCTTGGTCTCCACATTCCCTCCCTGCCCTAGTTAGCAACTGTTTGAATCTGCCCATTGGAACTAAGGGAAGGTCATGGAGGCTGAATCAAGACTATTTCCTTGTAATTTAGAAATGGGGAACACAGAAAGACTTTTGTGCCCAGGAACCCCACAGGGTCCTACTTGGTTTCACCCTCTGTGTTCCTGCCACAGTAGAGATAACTTATGTTTCATTTCCCTTTGTCCTTAACTCTTACTGAATAATTTCTGCCAGTGAGACAACTTGGCCAAACAATCATTAATATTTTCCCCAGGCAGTAATCCATTTTATAATCATCTGCTTGAAAAGATCATCCTGGATGAACCTAGAGATTATCATACTAAGTGAAGTAAATCAGACAAAGACAAATACCATATGATATGACTTGCATAGGGACTCTAAAAATTGTACAAATGAACTCATTCACAAAACAGAAAAAGAATCACAGATGCAGAAAACAAACTTCTGGCTACCAAAGAGGAAGGGTAGAGGAGTGATTTTTTTAAAAGGGAGGGAGACTTCCTATTGATCCCATAACTAAGATTCCTTGTTGCCAATGCAGGGAAATTAATACAGAAAATGTATCCTTCACCCAGAGTCTCCCACTGACAACATCTTGCAAAACTCTATCACGACTATGATANGTGATTTTTTTAAAAGGGAGGGAGACTTCCTATTGATCCCATAACTAAGATTCCTTGTTGCCAATGCAGGGAAATTAATACAGAAAATGTATCCTTCACCCAGAGTCTCCCACTGACAACATCTTGCAAAACTCTATCACGACTATGATATCAGCACTGATATAGTCAAGATACAGGACATTTCAGTCTCTAGAGATTCTTAACCACTGGTAACCACTAGTCTGTTCCTTACTTCTATAATTTTGTGTACAGATCTTTGTACAGACTCATTTCTCTTGGGTAAAGACTTAGAAATGGAATTGCTGACTCATGTGGTAAGTACATGTTTTGTTGTTTAGTCGCTAAGTCCTGTCCAGCTGTTTGCAACCCCCTGAACTGCAACACGCCAGGTTTTCCTGTCCATCACCATCTCCTGGAGTTCACTCAGACTCGCATCCATAGAGTCGGTGATGCCATCCAGCCATCTCATCCTCTGTCCTCCCCTTCTCCTCCTGCCCCCAATCCCTCCCAGCATCAGAGTCTTTTNAGGGATTGAGGGCAGGAGGAGAAGGGGACGACCGAGGACGAGATGGCTGGATGGCATCATTGACTTGATGGACGTGAGTCTGAGTGAACTCCGAGAGATGGTAATGAACAGGGAGGCCTGGCGTGCTGCGATTCATGGGGTTGCAAAGAGTCAAACACAACTGAGAGACTGAACTGAACTGCATCTTTGCCCTGTAGGAATGCAACTTTGTCTGGTGCCTTCGGAGGGTGGTGCCTGACTTAAGAAAAATCACCTTTGGAGAAAATAAGTATTTTGGTTGACTAATCATCATCAGAAAGGGTCATAAAATGTTAGCAGGCCTCTTGACCAGAAGATGATGTAAATCACCTGAGAACTTTGTATATTAGAAGAAATGCAGAAAGAAACTGTGGTTTCACTAAGGGTCAGGACTGTTGACCCCGCATGACTTTGTATCTTCCATTTATCTTTATGTATAACAAAAAATATGAAAGCAGACCTGGAAAAGAAACAGACCAGTTCCTGGAAAGACTGGTTTCCCCCGTGTGGTCTTTTCTTGTTCTCTTCTTTTCTCGCTGAATTCCCATATGGAGCATGGAGGCTCGCCAAGCCTACTAATTTTGCCTGGGCTTCTAAGATCTGAACGAGTGGGGGGCGAGGGAGGGTGGACATTTTGTGCCTCCACTCCTTTGGGAGACCAGGAAGATGCCTGTGGCCTTCGTAGGTGGTGCAAACCCCTTGTCTCAGGGTTTTATTGGTTCTCCATGTAAACCAAGTTATTCAGAATCTTTTCTCCACTAATTTTCCTACTACACTGTTCTTTTCTAATCTCTCTCCATATCTTTAATTAAACAATTTTCCTCTAGACGCTGACTCTGTCCCAGCTTCAAATTACCCTGGATCCACTGGGGCTGGACCCTGGCAGGAGTGGGGAAAAGAGAAGCAGTTGAGTGAGAACAGAAGCCTTCAGCATTCACCTGAACAAAGCCAACTCATCTGAGCAGCTCAGAGAGGCCAATGTGTAGCAGAAGACAGTTCCAAAGCATCATTAATACAGTGCAAGCAATCACCAGGTGAAATTTTAACCTCTGCCACCACTGGTGACTTCACAGGGGGAAAAAGTCTCTTGAATCTTTTCTCACCACAGAGGGTGCCAATTCCCTCCAGGATTAAACAAAAGTTGCAGCCGTTAGTAGCTCTTCATGGATGAGCTTGAATCCCTGCCAGGCCTCTCTTCCTTTGTGGATTAGAATATAAACCTCTAAGACCCATGGGAAGAAGCACAGGGCTAGACCAGAACTTCAGCTAATATAGCCTGGCAGACTGGGCTCTGTCAATGAAAATTCAAACAAAATAAATATAACACATGTGATTTTGTTCCTTGACATACAGTGCAAGACACAGAAGCACTGCATGTCTATTCTCTTCTAAATACATGAATCTGGCTCATTCATTGCCCTCCTACCCCCTCTTTCACCAGCTGTTGTTAGTGGGCTATAGCACCTCCCTAGTGCCTTGGGGGAGGCTCTCCCTGCCCTCAAGGTCTGCAGGAACCTAGGGTGCCTGCAAAGTGAAAATACTAGTCACTCAGTCATGTCTGACTCTTTGCAACCTCATGGACTGTAGCCCACCAGGCTCCTCTGTCCATGGAATTCTCCAGGCAAGAATACTGGAGTGAGTAGCCATTTCCTTCTCCAGGGGACTTTCCCAACCCAGGGATCAACCCCTGCCTCCTGCAATGCAGATGGATTCTTTGCCACCTGAGCCACCAGGGAATCCTATACAGTCCACACCCTCAAATGTCCTCAGCCTCTCAAAGTGGTCAGTTCTCAGGTTCCCTGCCTTCCCACATCCCATGAGATTGACTAACAAGGCTGTAGTCCAGTCTTTCCATACCAAGCCTGGTTCAGATCATTAGACCTCTCTGATTCAGGATACTGGATATCTGAAAAACTTCTCTAGGGATGCAACAGAGCTGTCCCCTCTCCACATACTGAGAGGGTAACAGACAGGTAGGCTAGGGGTCTCCAAATGGAGGAAATAGGCTCCAAGTGTCAGACATTTTTTACCTCTCCCTTAAGCAGTAGGAGGAAACAAACTACGAGTGTCAGATTTTTTCCCTTCTCTATTCAAAATTAAAAGGTTTCTTTTAAAATTCTGTATTACATGACGACACCTGGTTCTACCTGAACTTAACTTTTCTCAAACCATGAGCTAACCAATGCATTTTTCTTATGGAAATGTTTTTCTTAAGCTATGTTAATTAATTATGCATTTACCCTGGACTCTGTCTTTCTTCAAGTTGGTTGCACCTAAAACTCAGAACTGATAATGGCTCAATAAACCAATATGTTTTACTCATACAACTGTTCTCCTAATCTATATTAATAAGACTACCTATTCTCTTGGAAACCTGCCTTTCTTCAAGATTCATGTCAATCGTTTTATAGCCTGGGATGATTCACGTTGTGCCTGTGTTACCTCAAAACGCATGTTGTGGGTGAGAGGGCTGGTGCCACTCTCTGAGTTTTGAGACATTTCAGTCCAGTTCAGTAGCTCAGTCATGTCCAATTCTTTGTATCCCCACAGACAGCAGCATGTCAGGCTTCCAGTCTATCACCAGCTCACAGAGCTTATGCAAATTCATGTCCAGTGAGTTGGTGATGCCATTCAACCATCTCTTCCTCTATCGTCATCTCCTCCTGCTTTGAATATTTCCCAGCATTAGGATCTTTTCCAATGAGTCAGTCCTTCGCATCAGGTGGCCAAACTATTGGAATTTTAGCTTCAGCATCAGTCCTTCCAATAAATATTCAGGACTGATTTTCTTTAGGACTGACTGGTTTGAATTCCTTGCAATCAAAGGGACTCTCAAGAAGCTTCTCCAACACCACAGTTCAAAAGCATCAATTCTTCAGCACTCAGCATTCTTTATAGTCCAACTCTCACATCCAAATGTCTCACACTGAGACATTTCCTTTCTCTAATTAGCAGCTTGCTAGTAGGTATATCAGTTCAGTTCAGTTCAGTCGCTCAGTCATGTCTGACTCTTTGCTACCCCATGAATCGCAGCACGCCAGGCCTCCTTGTCCATCACCAACTCCCGGACTTCACCCAAACTCATGTCCATCGAGTCGGTGATGCCATCCAGCCATCTCATCCTCTGTCATCCCCTTCTCCTCCTGTCCCCAACCCCTCTCATCATCAGAGTCTTTTCCAATGAGTCAACTCTTTGCATGAGGTGGCCAAAGTATTGGAGTTTCAACTTTAGCATCAGTTCTTCCAAAGAACACCCGTGACTGATCCCCTTTAGGATCGACTGGTTGGATCTCCTTGCAGTCCAAGGGACTCTCAAGAGTCTTCTCCAACACCACAGTTCAAAAGCATCAATTCTTTGGTGCTCAGCTTTCTTCACAGTCTAACTCTCACATCTACATNCATTCCTTCCAAAGAAATCCTAGGGCTGATCTCCATCAGAATGGACTGGTTGGATCTCCTTGCAGTCCAAGGGACTCTCAGAAGTCTTCTCCAACACCACAGTTCAAAAGCATCAATTCTTCAGCACTCAGCCTTCTTAACAATCCAACTCTCACATCCACACATGACCACTGGAAAAACCATAGCCTTGACTAGACGGTCTTTAGTCGGCAAAGTAATGTCTCTGCTTTTGAATATGCTATCTCAGTTCAGTTCAGTTCAGTCGCTCAGTCGTGTGCGATTCTTTGCAACCCCATGAATCACAGCATGCCAGGCCTCCATTACTAATTCTCAAACTGAAAAGAATCTTTCATAACCTGACCTTAATTTCTGAAGGACCCAGATAGGATTCTCTTCATGGGTGCATTGTGTCAAGATAAACCTTCTTAGAGCAACAGAAGCAATGATCAGTGCCAGTCATCATCTGGGACAAATTCCCTGACATTTCCTAGGTGGTCACTGTTTTATTTCTGAAGCTCCCCCAATGTTTATTTGGGCCAACTCAGTGCCTGGGGGTGGGTGCTCCAGTGATTCAATCAGAACTGAAATAAATTTGATACATTATATAAGACTCATCCTTCCATCCATTCATTTCATCTTTAAACATGTATTGAACATCTACTCTGTGACCAGTGCTCTTCCAGAGACGAAAGATGTAAACGTTAGTAAGATATGACTCTTGTTCTATTTCCTACTGGTCTAGAAAAAAAGTGTTTTAAAAATGAAGCCTTTGCAATGCAGCATGAACTGTACTAGGTAAGTAGGCAGTGGTATCCTAGTCAACCTACTCTAATATATCCTCATTATGCTGCTGATGCTGCTAAATCACTTCAGTCGTGCCTGACTCTGTGCAGCCCCATAGATGGCAGCCCACCAGGCTTCCTCATCCCTGGGATTCTTCAGGCAAGAACACTGGAGTGGGTTGCCATTTCCTTCTCCAATGCATGAAAGTGAAAAGGGAAAGTGAAGTCGTTCAGTCATGTCTGACTCTTAGCGACCCCATGGACTACAGCCTACCAGGCTTTTCCATCCATGGATTTTTCCAGGCAAGAGTACTGGATTGGGGTGCCATTGCCTTTTCCGATCCTCATTATGAGCCCCACCCAAATCCAGTGGTTTACACCAAATGTCATTTCTATTCTCCTGCTCACAGGTATGCAGGGAGTTTGCAATCGGGTTAATTAAGTCTGGGCCCAGCCCAGACTTCCCTCTTGACTCAGCTGGTAAAGAATCTGCCTGCAATACGGGAGACCTGGGTTAGATCCCTGAGTTAGGAAGATCCCCCTGGAGAGGGGAAAGGCTACCCGCTCCAGTATCCTGGCCTGGAGTATTCCATGGAATGTCTAGTCATGGGGTCACAAAGAGTTTGACAGGACTGAGTGACTTTCACTTTCACCTTCCAGTCTGATAGCTCTGCTTCAGGCTGCAGAGCAGATGGTCTTGGCTTCAGTGGTGGGCTTAGGTCTGCTCCACGTCTCTCATTCAAGTCTGTCTCCCCTTTAAGAGGTAGTGACTTCCTGGCTGTAATTTCTTGCAGCATCACAGGGAGGTCAAGACAGCAAGTCGAAATTTGTTTTTCATGCCTCTGCTCACATCTCTGTTTTCTCCATGCTCTGTTAGCCTCGTGGATGTGGACTTGGCTATATTTCTGCTATGTAACAGCTCTCCCACTCTCGGTGAGCAAGGCTAGGCAAATCTTATCTCTTCAGCCATTCTTCATCAATTATTCATCCATCCATTTATTCACTCTTCATTCCATCTTTCATCCGGTCATCAGACATTGAGCATATAACACGATCTCCCGAATGAGAACAAAAAAGTACCAAAAAAACACATTTAGGAAGGGGCATCAAACTTTTGCATTAAGGGAATTTGAAAAACAAATGCAATTCCTCTTGCAGATATTTAATTTCATTTCACATCTAAAGTTTTTCACCATACTTTACATCATTTATATATTTGCAAAATAGATCATTTCCAGCACACCGTAAAATTTAAATAAATCTGTAAAATCATTCATTTGAGTGTTTAAAGCAACATCAATTGCTATAGCAATTTCTTATAATTGTCATTTAAAGATGCTGTTCAAGTAGTATAACTCTTGAGAGACAGCATAGCATGATAGTTAAAAAAGCATAAACTCTAAACTGCCTGGTTTATTATTAAGAAGTTATATATATTCTTAAAAAGTAGAGACATTACTTTGCCAACAAAGATCTGTCTAGTCAAAGCTATAGTTTTTCCAGTAGTCATGTATGAATGTGAGAGTTGGACTATAAAGAAAGCCGAGTGCTGAAGAATTGATGCTTTTGAAATGTGGTATTGGAGAAAACTCTTCAGAGTCCCTTGGACTGCAAGGAGATCCAACCAGTCCATCCTAAAGGAAGTACTTTGGCCACCTATGCGAAGAACTGACTCATTCGAAAAGATCCTGAACCTGGGAAGGATTGAAGGTGAGAGGAGAAGGGGACGACAGAGCATAAGATGGTTGGAGAGCATCACCGACTCAGCGGACATGAGTTTGAGTAAACTCTGAGAGTTGGTGATGAACAGGGAGGCCTGGTGTGCTGTGGACCATGGGGTTGCAAAGAGACACGACTGAGTGATTGAACTGAACTACATATATATTAAATCATCTATATAATGGTTATATGATCTATGGTACATAATGGTTATATTATCTATGGTTTTCGTTTAAAACTAGTAAATATGCCACCATCAGCTGTGCAGCAGAGAGCAAGTTACTTAACTATTCTGTATCTCCTTTTCTCATCTACAAATAAGGACAAATGACAGTACTAACTTCCTAAAATTGTCAAGAGGATTAAATGAGTTCATGAAGCTCTTGGAGACTGGCTCAGTGCAATAGATATTTAAATTTGTTTTTGCCATATTGTTGCTGTTCAGTCGCTCAGTTGTGTCTGACTCTTTGCGACCCCATGGACTGCAGCACACTAGGCTTCCTTTTCCTTTTCCTTCATTATCATTATTATTATTAAGGGTTAATTGAAAACAGCCTTGTAGGAAGCAAGAGCAAAGGGAGGTAAAGGTGATAAGTAAATGAAACATATATTTATAATTTTCTCTGAAATATAACAATGATAGCAGATCAAATAAGAAAAATATGTATGCTATTTTGCATACCATGCATTAACTAACTAGACTGTTGAGTCAAGGGAGATTGTGAGGAGACAAGAGTTATGTTAGGAGAGGCAGAAGCAGAGAGTAGTCAGACTGTAGAGGAAACATCATTTATTCTGCTCCAGAGTAGGGTCAGAGGTGAGCCAAGAAGACATAGATCCATGGACTTCTCTGGCAGTCCAATGGTTGACTCTACACTCCTAACACAGAGGTCATGGGTTCTGTCCCTGGTTAGGGAACTAAAAATCCTACATGCCACATGCTACATGGCATGGCAAAAGAAAGAAAGAAAGAAAAAAGACATAAATCTAAGAATGGGCCTTGTAGGATTTCTGGAAAATCTGATGGGAACCTCAGGTTTGAATGTTCATGGGGAACAGAGAAGCTGGGAGTGATGTCTGAAATATTTTCAAACATCAAAATTTTGTGAATCCAAATTCTTAAAAAAATATGTGTAATTAGATTACCTATCTTTTGTTAAGTAAGGTATCTTCACATTACTATCATTAATACAAAAAGAAAAAAAGGATTTATTGAGCATCTGCTCAGTGAGTGCCTGTCTCTGTGTGGATGTGTCTCTACCCACAGATATTATTCCTGAGGAGAGTTTAGAAAACATTTACTTGTACATTGAAAGCATTTTACTTCAGGCTCTGGTGCTGTTTTAACCATGAGCTATTGTTTTGTCATTTTGTTTAACAGTGAAAACAAGTGTTTTCATTACTGAGATAAATGTACAAAGTAGAGCACTGGTTGATTGCAGGGCTTTGGTGATTTTATCTAGAATGGCTTTATTCTAGTATACCAACAGACAGTGTTTTCCTTCTAGTATATCTGAGTGCAGTTACTGGCAAAATAATAATTTGAATTCCTTGGATATGCTGTGAAGAACTTATTTTTAATTTGAAGCATTCCTTTTGGAACTTAGTTTCTCTTAAATTTTGCACAGATTCATAAAGAGCAAGAAGGCACAAAAGATTAGTATTATGCTGTTCATATTTCTTAGGATATTACCTGTCTTTGAATATCAGCTGCTGAAATAGCTGAGTGATAAAATTAGTCTTCACACTTCAAAGTATCTTAAACAAGGAGAACAAAGGTAGGGTGGGGGTAGGGTAGGTATTACACACATAGGAAGAATTTCAGGAGTAGAGCTTCATTTGCTTGGTTAATTTATAATTTAGCTCTGTCAGAAAGAAGACCCAAGATGTCCCTATTGGAAATGTATAAGGACATTTTGGATTGTCATGATGGGCAGAGTTTGAGAAAAGGAGAGGGAGACCAGCATTTTGTGNGGTCTTGGCTTCAGTGGTGGGCTTAGGTCTGCTCCACGTCTCTCATTCAAGTCTGTCTCCCCTTTAAGAGGTAGTGACTTCCTGGCTGTAATTTCTTGCAGCATCACAGGGAGGTCAAGACAGCAAGTCGAAATTTGTTTTTCATGCCTCTGCTCACATCTCTGTTTTCTCCATGCTCTGTTAGCCTCGTGGATGTGGACTTGGCTATATTTCTGCTATGTAACAGCTCTCCCACTCTCGGTGAGCAAGGCTAGGCAAATCTTATCTCTTCAGCCATTCTTCATCAATTATTCATCCATCCATTTATTCACTCTTCATTCCATCTTTCATCCGGTCATCAGACATTGAGCATATAACACGATCTCCCGAATGAGAACAAAAAAGTACCAAAAAAACACATTTAGGAAGGGGCATCAAACTTTTGCATTAAGGGAATTTGAAAAACAAATGCAATTCCTCTTGCAGATATTTAATTTCATTTCACATCTAAAGTTTTTCACCATACTTTACATCATTTATATATTTGCAAAATAGATCATTTCCAGCACACCGTAAAATTTAAATAAATCTGTAAAATCATTCATTTGAGTGTTTAAAGCAACATCAATTGCTATAGCAATTTCTTATAATTGTCATTTAAAGATGCTGTTCAAGTAGTATAACTCTTGAGAGACAGCATAGCATGATAGTTAAAAAAGCATAAACTCTAAACTGCCTGGTTTATTATTAAGAAGTTATATATATTCTTAAAAAGTAGAGACATTACTTTGCCAACAAAGATCTGTCTAGTCAAAGCTATAGTTTTTCCAGTAGTCATGTATGAATGTGAGAGTTGGACTATAAAGAAAGCCGAGTGCTGAAGAATTGATGCTTTTGAAATGTGGTATTGGAGAAAACTCTTCAGAGTCCCTTGGACTGCAAGGAGATCCAACCAGTCCATCCTAAAGGAAGTACTTTGGCCACCTATGCGAAGAACTGACTCATTCGAAAAGATCCTGAACCTGGGAAGGATTGAAGGTGAGAGGAGAAGGGGACGACAGAGCATAAGATGGTTGGAGAGCATCACCGACTCAGCGGACATGAGTTTGAGTAAACTCTGAGAGTTGGTGATGAACAGGGAGGCCTGGTGTGCTGTGGACCATGGGGTTGCAAAGAGACACGACTGAGTGATTGAACTGAACTACATATATATTAAATCATCTATATAATGGTTATATGATCTATGGTACATAATGGTTATATTATCTATGGTTTTCGTTTAAAACTAGTAAATATGCCACCATCAGCTGTGCAGCAGAGAGCAAGTTACTTAACTATTCTGTATCTCCTTTTCTCATCTACAAATAAGGACAAATGACAGTACTAACTTCCTAAAATTGTCAAGAGGATTAAATGAGTTCATGAAGCTCTTGGAGACTGGCTCAGTGCAATAGATATTTAAATTTGTTTTTGCCATATTGTTGCTGTTCACTCGCTCAGTTGTGTCTGACTCTTTGCGACCCCATGGACTGCAGCACACTAGGCTTCCTTTTCCTTTTCCTTCATTATCATTATTATTATTAAGGGTTAATTGAAAACAGCCTTGTAGGAAGCAAGAGCAAAGGGAGGTAAAGGTGATAAGTAAATGAAACATATATTTATAATTTTCTCTGAAATATAACAATGATAGCAGATCAAATAAGAAAAATATGTATGCTATTTTGCATACCATGCATTAACTAACTAGACTGTTGAGTCAAGGGAGATTGTGAGGAGACAAGAGTTATGTTAGGAGAGGCAGAAGCAGAGAGTAGTCAGACTGTAGAGGAAACATCATTTATTCTGCTCCAGAGTAGGGTCAGAGGTGAGCCAAGAAGACATAGATCCATGGACTTCTCTGGCAGTCCAATGGTTGACTCTACACTCCTAACACAGAGGTCATGGGTTCTGTCCCTGGTTAGGGAACTAAAAATCCTACATGCTACATGCTACATGGCATGGCAAAAGAAAGAAAGAAAGAAAAAAGACATAAATCTAAGAATGGGCCTTGTAGGATTTCTGGAAAATCTGATGGGAACCTCAGGTTTGAATGTTCATGGGGAACAGAGAAGCTGGGAGTGATGTCTGAAATATTTTCAAACATCAAAATTTTGTGAATCCAAATTCTTAAAAAAATATGTGTAATTAGATTACCTATCTTTTGTTAAGTAAGGTATCTTCACATTACTATCATTAATACAAAAAGAAAAAAAGGATTTATTGAGCATCTGCTCAGTGAGTGCCTGTCTCTGTGTGGATGTGTCTCTACCCACAGATATTATTCCTGAGGAGAGTTTAGAAAACATTTACTTGTACATTGAAAGCATTTTACTTCAGGCTCTGGTGCTGTTTTAACCATGAGCTATTGTTTTGTCATTTTGTTTAACAGTGAAAACAAGTGTTTTCATTACTGAGATAAATGTACAAAGTAGAGCACTGGTTGATTGCAGGGCTTTGGTGATTTTATCTAGAATGGCTTTATTCTAGTATACCAACAGACAGTGTTTTCCTTCTAGTATATCTGAGTGCAGTTACTGGCAAAATAATAATTTGAATTCCTTGGATATGCTGTGAAGAACTTATTTTTAATTTGAAGCATTCCTTTTGGAACTTAGTTTCTCTTAAATTTTGCACAGATTCATAAAGAGCAAGAAGGCACAAAAGATTAGTATTATGCTGTTCATATTTCTTAGGATATTACCTGTCTTTGAATATCAGCTGCTGAAATAGCTGAGTGATAAAATTAGTCTTCACACTTCAAAGTATCTTAAACAAGGAGAACAAAGGTAGGGTGGGGGTAGGGTAGGTATTACACACATAGGAAGAATTTCAGGAGTAGAGCTTCATTTGCTTGGTTAATTTATAATTTAGCTCTGTCAGAAAGAAGACCCAAGATGTCCCTATTGGAAATGTATAAGGACATTTTGGATTGTCATGATGGGCAGAGTTTGAGAAAAGGAGAGGGAGACCAGCATTTTGTGGATGGGGGCTTGGGGTTCAATAATCCTTATTGATAAAGGGAGAAACTCTTCTAAATATCCCGCATCTTTACAACATTCAAATATCTGAATGAATAAATATTCCTGTAAATGAAGGCTTACTTGTAATTATTTGAGCCTAGAAGCTAATGATGTTATATAGGGAGGCATGAGTTGTGTTCTCTGTGTGTGTCTGTGTGTGTGCTCACTCAGCAGTACCTGACTCTTTGCGACCCCGTGGGCTGTAGCCTGCCAGGCTCCTCTGTCCCTGGGATTTCCCAGGCAAGAATATTGGAGTGGGTTGCCATTTCCTTCTCCAGAGGATCTTCCCCACCCAGGGATCAAACCTGCATCTCCTGCATTGGCAGGCGGGTTCTTTACCACTGAGCCACCGGGGAAGCCCATAATATCTTCAGAGTAGTTTAACAGAAACCCTGTGTGTTCTGCGCTTCCATCCCTCCCTCCCTGCTAACTTCCAGCAACCGCTAATCTTTTAGTGTCTCCATTGTTTTGCCTTTTCCAGAAAATCATATGACTGCAGTCGTCATGATGTGCAGCCTTCTCACATTGACCTCTTTCAATTTAGTCGGTCCAACTCTTTGTGGACTAAATATACATTTGCGGATCTAAATATGAGTTTAAAATTCCCCCATGTTCCATCCTGGCTTGATAGCTCATTTCTGTTTGACGCCGAATTCCATTATCTGATGTATCAAAGCTTATTTATTCACTTACCTACTGAAGGGCCAGTTAGCACCCCAAGTTTAGGCAATTATGAATAAAGCTATCATAAACATCTGAATATGGATTTTTGTGTGGATATAAGTTTTCAACTTCTTTGGGTGAATACCAAGAAGTGTGATTGATGAATTGTATGTTAACAGTATGTTTAGTTTGGTAAGAAACTGCCAAACTGTTGTCCAAAGTTGCTGTGCCATTTTGCATTTACACCGGCAGTGACTGAATGTTCCTGTTGCACATCCTCATAGGCATTTCGCGGTCGGTGCTCCGGATTTTGTCCATTCTAGTAGGTGTAGTGGGTATCTCATTATTGATTTCATTTGCAATTCCTCGATGCCACATCATGTGGAACATCTTTTCATATGCTTATGTGTCGGCTGTAAATCTTCTTTGGTGACATATCTGTTAAAGTCTTAGCCCCATTTTTCAACTGGGTAGTTTGTCTTATTGTTGAGTTTTAAGTGTTCTTTGTATATTTTGAGGAACAGTCACTTATGAGATGTGCCTTGTGTGGATATCTTCTCCCAGTCCGTGACTTGTTTTTACATTTTTTTGACATGAGATATTTTTCACCGTTTTAATATACAGTGAACACACTAATTTTTACTGTGCTGTCTACCTGTGACTCTACCCTTTTATTTTATGTACATTGTATGGAGTGGCTTTTGATTATCTCTTAAGTTTGAAATTGTTTATTAGAAGTAGGTGCAAAGATCTAACGCCATCTTCTGGTGTCCTCAAATTTACTAATTTAAATATCTATTATTAAATAGATATTTAGATGTAGATTATTGGTTAAGGTATTTTATGTTGAAGTTATATGTTTATGAGTTACATGATCTATGAATTTCATTTAGACTAATTGGAGTATATCACAAATCACATGCTGCAGTAAAGTGGGTTGGGTCTGACAGGTTTATTGCCAGGGAACAGTGTGCTTTCTCTGTCTCCCCTTCGGTATGTCTGAGCATCTCCCCTGGGGTAACAGGGAGGCTACCACAGTGTTGGGCATCATGCGTAAACACCGTGGCATCTAAAAGAGCCAGACTGATTTAATGTCTCAAAGATTTCTCTAGTAGATTGGATGTTCCATATTACTACTCAGAAAATACTCTAACCACTACTCAATCTAAATAAACACAGAAGGGCCCGAACTAATCAGAGATCTAGGGAACACTGTCAATTGAAGACTTAATCTCAATATTTGATCTCTTCCTCTTGCCTGAAAAACAATGGAGAATCTAATTTAGAAGAATGGGGAAACCATGTAAATGGTATTCAGGCAACTATTTCCTACTTCCTAGAAAGAAAAGAATTAGCGTTTAAAAAAATATTTGCTAACATGTATCTGCTGTTCTCGGTTGAAGCACATTTTGTTGAATAATTCAATCTGCTTTATTTTCCCATCTTCCCAAGTTTTTTCTGAGACATTTAATTTTACCATTTAGTGAACATTTAGTTCAACCAAAACCAGTTTGTCATAATAATCTGCTTTCTTTACGTGAAAATATAAGGGAGCTGAAATTTCTCTTAAATTAGTGCTTTGGAACTGGCAGGATAATACCTCAACCAAGGTTCACAGTATAAATGCCTGCAGGGGGCAGATGGTAACTGGATGAGTGAATTGGGCCCAGGGGAGGGTCTGTGGCTCAGTGGAAAGCACACGTTTATTTATTTATGGACTCAGTTTTAGTCCATGGTTGCTATGTTGGAACTGGATTCAGAGCTGTCAGATCTTGACTTTTTAAGGAAAAAAAGAATGTTTTATTTGTGAAATTCCTAACTTTTAGATGTTAGCCCATTAAAAAAAAAAAAACTCCAATGCGAGCCAAGCCAAACACATTTGTGGGAATTGCTTGTTCTGTGAACTGCCATTTGCAACCTCTAAACCTTCCCATCTGCTTGGACTGTAGAGTGCAGTCACTGGGGAATAGCACCACTTAGCCGTGTTTGTGGTCCGGGGTGAAAGAGCGACTCTACAGAAACAGTCCTGTACTTCACTGAATGCATTTGAACTTCACTGATTTGCCAATTGTTGTGGAATCTTAGTTCATTATGGCATAGCATCAGTTCTTTTAGATTTTAGTTTGCTAAGCATGGGGTATTTAGGATAGAATGAGGGAAGAATTCTGGGCCTAGAGGTCTAGGCTGGAAGAAGATGGATTAAAGGATCTTGACTTCATGCACCCCACCTCAGGCAGGGTAGCGAGTATCTTGCCTTCTGTCTTTTGAACTGTGACGCATACACAGAGCTCCCTTTCCCTCATGTCATTCACTCCCACCTTTCTTCATTTTCTGTGACCCAAGTAGACCTTCTCTAAATAAAGTGGATTCCCTATTCCTGCTTCCCAAGCATCTGTGATTGTTTTAATGGGGCTGTCACCTCCTCTACCACTCTCTTCCAAATCTGTAGCCGAACTTGAAACTCTTCTGTGGCTCCACCAAATCTCATCTTCTATAATAATCTTGTTATTATAATCACATGCCAGAATGTTAACCTCTCAAAATCCTACAAATCTAGGAAAATAATAGAAAGGTGCTTAAGCATGATTTCTGTGTATTTATGAGAACAGTCTCATATGTAGATAATTTTACTTTGCATTGGTTCTTGTTCAAAAAATGGTTGTTTACCACTGCTTGGGAAACTCTCAGTCTCTTTAAGTAGTGGAATTAAAAATCAGTAAACTATAGTGGAGTGTTTTCAGGTTGATTTCTGCCAAGAGGTTCTTTTATTAAAATATCATCTATTCTGTATTGTCAGTTCTTTCAGGCTGAACTGGGAGCTAATAATTGTAAAACTTAATGTGGACACCACAAATTTAGGAGTTATAATAAGTCAGAGGTAGTTGTATAAAATTTGTTGCCTATACAGTCTCTGGGGGAAAGTATATTTGATAGTCATATAACCCAGGATATATGTTTAGCTCAATTAAAAAGAAAAGTCAGCAACTATTTTCAAACTTGATTTCAATATCACAAGTACACAGAAAGAAAAATTGAATCACTGAATGAAAAATACTTCTTGGATAGGCAAGATAATCTCTGAATTTGTATGATAAAATACTTGGTACTAGATAATACTTGGCAGTGTTACCTGCGTGATCTTGGATAAACCAGTAAAACACCTTTGAACCTTCTTCCCTTATCCATAGAGGTATCACCTCCTTATAAAGGTTGTTAGGATTAACTGAAAGAAAAGGTTATGCGTTGTTATTACTATCATTTATTTAGTGACCTACTCAAGATCCTGACTCCAGATCTTCAAATTGTTAGCTCACCGTTTCTAAATCATTCTAGTTTATTTCGGTTGAGGGTGTCAGAATAATAAATGATTTGAAACCACCAGACAGGTGAATTTTTGTTTAAAGTTGTTCATAAAACCTTTTATAGTATCTTTATGTCAGCATCATTAAGTTTGTGTTTCTCTTCATGAGCATAAAAAAGGGAAATCTCTAGGAATAGGGGAGAGCCATGTAATCACTGAGTCTAACTGTAAATCTAACTACACATCTTAGGGCCAAAATATTCTTGGTTGACTAATTTTTACCTCTTTGAGTAAATGTCTCCCTACTCCATCATTAGTAGTTATTTGAAAATAGAGAGCTGTCACAATCTAGAGGTGAGACAGATTGCTTGTGAATCAGAACACATAATACAAAGTGCAGTCACTTTCCTTTGGAAGACCCTCTGGGGTGTTCCTACAGACTTGATATTGCATAGAGATTGAATGATCTTTATACAGGTTTTTTTTAAAATTACGTTTCTGGGAATATGGAGCTACAGAATATTATTAATTTAGTAGGTAATATGCTGACATGATTTGATTCATTATAGTGTAAACAAATCAAATTTTTCCTGGTGTTAAAGATTTGCATTCATTGAAAGATCTGAAAAAGAAACTGGAGAGAAAAAGGTTATTCCTGATTAACACTGACCTGTCTAGTCTTTAGTGTACCTCTTCTGTCTAGTCTGAGGTGTTTCTGATTGTCATACTTAAGCAAACACACACACAAAAGGGTTGAGATTATAGAAACAAAGGACAAATAGGGTATGAGCATTTTTCAAAACTTTCCCTCCTTACATCTTCACCAAGAAGTAAATTTTATTTGCTACTTAGCCCATTCATTTTCGTATTTTTTAAAAAGGTGTAAAAACCCAGCCAGATTTATATTTGAGTTCAGAGTAAGCAGAGTTGGGTGTTTTGTATTTCTTTCACCAAAGCATGCAGTTTCCTTTATTTGCTGATTATGGTATGGTGTTACTAAGCCTATGAGAAAGCTCTCTGTGACGTGCATTTTAATATTTAGATCAAACAGCGATTCGAATACATTAATGCCCAGTGGGTAAATGTGTCATTTGAAAGCAGCTGCTGAGCCTTCTCCCTGCTGCTCCAATTAACACATACTGCACACTTTTGTCAGCAAGAGGCAGTGCATATGGATGAAACCACTTTGCAGCTCATTAATATGATATGCAAGAGAGAACTAAGGGTTAATCCATCAGCCTCATGCAAACAATAGTTTGCCAAGACTTTTCCCAAGCCCGTGCTTGGGTGCTGGACTCTAGGGTAGGTGGGGAGGGATGAGCAGGTAAGTAAAGATCTGTTCCGTCTCCAGCTTTGGTTCAGTCCATTGACTAACAAGTTTCCCCGCCCCTCTCTCCTCCTACACCCCCGTCCCTGATGATGGAGACATTGGATAGTGAAATTCTAGTGCTGGGACTCCTCGAGTCTCAGCGGAATCGCTGGTTGAACTTTATTTTGTTTTGTTTTAAAGCGATTTGAAATTCAACCCTTGCCCTTGATTTTTTTCTCTTGGTCTTTCATGATCATTTCACTTTCTCTCTCTTTTTCTTGTGCTTAAATGCTTTCTAAATTACACACTTGAAAGGTTATTGAGCAAAGTAAGAAATCTGGTCGGGGTAAACTCATACCGTTGTTATTTTTTCCTCCCCACCCCCGCTATAGTCTCTGCCCTGCTGGGGCACGAGGCAGATGGAAGGGTAGCGCGTCCCCCAGCCCCAGGTTCGGTGCTGGGCATTCATGCTTCACCGACTCCCAAGCAGCTGGGCTGTTGCTCCACTCCTGTGCTGGCCGAGCCAGGTGGTGCGGGGAGCGAGAGATGGACCGCTTCCTGGGATTTGTCAAGCAGATAAGAAGATCCAGGAGAAGAAAGGGGAAAAAGTACCGACCAGAAGAGGATTACCACGAGGGCTATGAGGATGTGTATTATTACGCTTCAGAGCATTTTCGAAGTAAGCGCTTACCCTCCACCCTCCTCCTGTTCCTTCTCGCATGCTGGGGCTCACAATAAACCTTGCGTGCAGCTTTAATCTTAAATGCAAAAGGTTTTCCAGATGGTGTTCTCTGGGAGCTGTTCTGTAAGTACTGAAGTGCTACATTTTGCCTGATTTGTTGCAAGGATAGCTATCAGCATCTAAACTGTATAAAGGGTCCAGATCTCTACACAGATTAATATTGGATTGGCTAAAAGGTTCATTCAGATTTTTCTCTAAGAAATTATATTTTCAGTGCAATTAATTTATAATGTTAGTATTTTAATGAGTCATTCAAAAAAGTATCTTGCAAGTCAATGTGGTAGGTGGTTAGAATATGTTCTGTTGTAATTGTTGCTTTTAGATAACTGTTTTTTCGTTGTTGTTGTTCTGAGTAAGAGAGACTAGTTTATTTGGAAGAAATAAATGTTCTTGTTCAAGTTGATGCTGATAATTACTGTTCATCATGCAGACTTCTAGACAGTTATCTATGGTTAATCCAAGGTGTTGTTTGTAGAAGGAAGTTCAAATGCTTTTCTCTGATGCATGTTTGTAATTTTATTATTAAAGGAACTCTTACTTGCTGTCAACTAGAAGCAATGATACCTTAAGAAAAAAAGAATATATCCATATTGAGGTATTTGTAAATGAGCTTCTAAATAGAGAGAACTGGAATTTTGTCTTGTACTTATTGCTGCTTTAAGTTCCTCGTGAGATTTGGACTTGTCCCAATAGTTTTTAAGTGCCCAGAAATGCCTAAAGGTGCAGAGAGAGCGAGCAGCTACATGATTTATGAGGTATCTTAAATGGGAGACATTGGCAGTTATGCATGCTCCACATTTACAAAATTCAAGTTATTTTTATCTTCTTGAATAAGAATCTTTATAAACTCGTATTTCAGTTCTAATTTGTCCTGACCTTTTGATGTCTAACCATGATTATATACCATTCACAACTTTTGAGTGTTGACTGATAATTTAGATTCTATATCAGTGATATTGAAATCCATGAGAGTTAATTTTAAATGCCAGAAATCCTGTTGTGGCTGATGAAAGTTGAGATTTGAAAATTCATGTGGTAGCAAAAGCATAAAAATGCAAAATTATAATTCTTTGATATTTGCTTGAATAATATGGTTGTGTTGCTTTTCCACAGTAATTCCTGTTTTAGAGATGTTTCTTTTATTTTTTTACATGGATAGTCTGTTCTATTGTAGTGACAATCTATGTTTCCTGAACTTAGTTTCCATTGAATTTAACTAAGATTTGTGTCATATCAAAAAGTGCTGTCAGTTTTCATGCATAATTCTGAAAACTTGGAGACTGAAAAAAAGGGAATTTAGAAACTTTTAGTTACCTTGGTGTTCATCGTGTATATTCTTACGACCAATATATAACTGAGTCAAATTCACACCTTCTTGAGTTTGTATTATGATCTGTTTGTGCAGATAGAATCAAGTCTCAAATGCCTGCTTGTTTTGATAAGAATTGAAAAACAAAGGTACTTTATAAGTTTACAAAATGTACCTTCGAGGAGAAATATTTATGGAGATATCTAAGAAATATCCCTAAACTAGACTTTGGAAAATGATATATCAAGGACAGTAGTCATCATACATTAAGTGCAATTTCTTAAAGAGAATCATGTCTTAATCTGATTTGTCAAAGACAAATTTTAAGAATAAAATACTGAACGTCAAAAGTAATTTGCCTTAGATGCAAAACTGACATGTTTTCCCTTATGCTTTCTCAAAAAGTACCCAGTATGTAACATATAACTTTGTGGAGTTAGATGTACATTGAATCCCCAACTTCAAACTGCTGTGTAATAAATAGAAGGTGTCACAGTGGGCTCTGACACTTGGGATTTGACATTTCATCAGATGTCAAATAGCCAGGGCTTTTAAAGAAGTCCTGTCATATAACATAATGACCTCTCATTGCATCTCTTGGCTTCAATTTCAAGGCCTCTCTGAATGGGATAGGAGAGACATCCCCTTATATTTTACAGTTGTAGGAAAACAGTAATAGTGACAATTGCCTTAAAACCAGTCCTTAAGTAGGTAATATGGTTGGATTCAATTACATTTGCAGCATATCTATTCTAATTAGTCTTTGGCACAATTTGAAAATTTTATGCCCTGTATTTCCCTAGATGGCTTAGAAAAGTTATTTATGTTGAGATTTACAAGTTAGTGAAATATACTGATGACATTCACATCTTAGTTGATGTTGCTATTGGTAAACCAGAAGTGCCATTATTATTTTTCTCACTGTGATGTTTGTTTCTTGAAAGAAACATACCTCTCTGTTTTGCCAATTTATCCAGTGGTTCAGACTACCACAAGGAATAATGAACGACTGAACTAGAAAGACCTTCCCAGAAAATTCCTCGATAAGTCTGCCCTTCCTTTAGTACATCCTGAAGTCTTTGCTTATATTTAACTTTATCCTAGATAGTCTCTCTTCTACTGTAGGGTTCTGGTTTCAAATTTTACCATCTTTCCTTCATCTTAGATAAAACACAGCTTATAATTTCATGAAATGCAAAAACTTGAATTAAAACGTCAGTAGGGTCTGATGCTGTGAAAGAGAAGTTGTTCTAACAATGGATAATTTTTCTGTAACTCCATCAAAATCGAGTTTTAGCAATGATCATGATAATAGACTTATTTTAAATCTTCCCTGGTTTTATATTGACCTAGTGAAAATCTCTGTGCATAGGATGACTTTGCTTAGCTTTTTAAAATCTGATTTCTTCATTCATCTATCCTGTCATAATTCTAAAGTTCGAGTTTAAACTAAATCATTATTTGGGAAAATCACCATACTTTTCTGGGGTTTTGTTTCATAAAATATAACAGGAGGTGAATTTCTTAAGATTTTTCAAGTTCTAGAACTCTGTGGTTTTAAACTTTATTTTCTTAAATAATTCAGGTAAAGGTACTTAGTGAGGGATTTCAACCAAAATATTCACCTATGTCATGAGGAAATTGTTTTTCTGGCAAGAATTGTCAGTCAGGCAATTCCTGTTCCTCTTAAGTTAATAATCTATTACTGAATATCAAGGAGTTTTGTAGCGTATTTATCAACTTACAAAATTCTGAACATGTTGGTAAGTCCCAGACTTCATCTTTTATATAATCTTATCTACCCAAAACCACCATTTATTCTGAAATTCTCACATAGATGATTCATTTGGTATTTTCACTTAAGAAGACCTGGCACTGATTACAGAACTGATTTATAAACCTTAATGCAACAAAAAACTAAAAAATGATCCTGGAATTCAATTTCATGATATTTGGTGCTTTTATTTGTTTTCCACCAAATACTTGGTGATAGTATTGCCTTTTTAAAGACTCTGATAGATCATACTTTGATTATTATCATGCAAAATATAAATCCTGACTCTATTTTTATGTATATTTTTACTTAGCCACACTGGATAATTTTCAAGTTCTAAGACAGATAACGTGCATTTTATAAGCATTCTCTAAGTGCTATTCAAACCCATGATAGAGATACTGATGTGCCAGGATCCAGGCAGGGCAGGGTTATTGAATGACTTAAAAAGGAAGAATTTGTTTATCCCTTTTGAATATTAAAGTATGTGAGCCACTTCCACTTGCGGCCCTGGCACCTTTCTGCACGTGTAATGCCTTTGAATTAGTCATGGAGTTCCTCCAAGGTAACCACTCTTCTCTGCTTTCATCCTCACTCACCTGAGCAGGTGAGAGCTGTGCAGTGAAGCTGCTCAGGGCAGTCCTCAGTGACCCATTCACCTTTCCAGATGAGGGCCTTTCAGGAAAATCAAAGAAAGGACCTATTCTAATAAATAGGGGTTTGCCTATTCTAATAAATATTGAGCAACAATTGTGATGTACATCCATAAAAGTCACTTTATTAAATAATATCTGCATCTAAAGTCTGGAGTTAGTCAAGTAAGACCTTAAATTGCCCGANAGCAAAGGGCAGCACGGCATCGCCAGGGCCTGCCCCCAGGGGCTCTGCAGTCCCAGCACAACAACCAGCTCTTGCCGGCACACACAGCCTCTTAGAAGAAATCTGGGCGGCCACTGGCATCCATGCCATGCTGGGGCTTTAACTGTTGACCTGTGATGATGAATGGGCACACCTCGCCCTCCCAGGCTCACCCAGCCTTCAAGACCAGCTCCTGGCTGCCCCGGGCAATCCAGGCTCTCCGGATCCATTTCCTGGGTCCCCTCCTGTAGTCCCAGGTGCCCACCCAGCCTTCCCAGGGTCTCCCAGCCTCCTAGAGGAAATATTGCCTGCCATGGCCACACGGGACATGCCTTGGTTTCTCCAGGGACCTGTGTGGGGGACGAAAGTGTTGAGGCCATCTTGGAAGCACCCCTCAGTGAGGAGGATTACCAGGCCCTCCTCCACATGCTACCAAGCTTCCCAGGCCCTCGAGCTTAGAGGGAGAGGAAGGAAGGCGCATCTTCTCCCACGATCCCATGTTTGGGTCTCCTTGCCTGGGATGCTCAGAGCTCTGCTCTGCTCTGTCCAGAACGTCCATGCTTCCTTCCTTGGTTTAGGGGAATCTCCTTCCCAACAGTAGGTGTTACATTGTGCCCTTTGGTGGGTATCTCCAGGGCACTTGGTCTGGGGGGTTGCCCGAAGAGGTGNTGCTCTGCTCTGTCCAGAACGTCCATGCTTCCTTCCTTGGTTTAGGGGAATCTCCTTCCCAACAGTAGGTGTTACATTGTGCCCTTTGGTGGGTATCTCCAGGGCACTTGGTCTGGGGGGTTGCCCGAAGAGGTGCAGGCCTCAGGCTGCACATGAGAAAAGCCCTAAATGGCGTCAACTGCCATTCAAGACGCTGGCCCTTCACGTCTCTGGCCAGAGCCTTGAGCTCCAGGCAACTCAAAGTCCTCGGGGGGCGGGGCGGGGCTGGTCTGGGAACTGCTGTAGGGAAAGGACGCCAAGAGAGCAGGGAGGAGTGGGGGAGGGACGTAGGACACGGAGGCAAGGAAAGTGAGGGATCTAGGTGGAGGCACTGGAGAGAGGGTCCAGTGTCCCAAAATGCCTAGGAGGAGCCAGTTGGGGGGGGCAATTGAGGCCAAGGGATCTGTGGAATGTGAAAAGGCGGGAAACCCCAGAGCGGTTTGGAAGGCAAGGCAGGCTGAGAAAGGGGGCGTGGGCAGCCATTTCAAAGGGACCTAGGGGAGTTCCTGGGCAGTTAGCTCTCTTGGCGCTGCTGAGGGACCCTGAGCCCGGGGTGGATNCACCTCCTGACAGGTCCAGATGCTGTCTCATCACCGAACTGGACTGAACGTACCTGGTCTGGCCCTAATTTCCACTCACTGCGTTTATTTCTCAACAGGAGGTCCCAACCCAGTCAAGGGGGGGAGTTCTGCTCGGCCTGCAAGCCCACCGGAGCCGCGCCCTGGCTCACAACAAAGCTTATGAAAAAGCCACAAGGCCCGTCTCCCACACCCTGGACCCTTCAGGAATCAGTATTCATGGAACAGAGGGGCAGGGTTCGCCTGTCCAGGCAGCAACGTTCTTTCTCTTCGGACTAGAGATAAAAGTCAAAACACGGTGGGCAGCGTGAGGACGGAGGTCTGCTGGGGCTTGACGAGGCCGTCACAGAGGGAAACCTGCACAGGTGAACAGCGGCTCAGCTGCCCGGGGACCCACTCCTCCCGCAAGGCTGGCTCCCTCCGCGTGAGCGGCGGCTGTGCCCCCAGGAGTCTGCCTCCAGAGATCACACGGACGCAGTAGATAAATGACCATTCGCGCTGCAGTGACATGAGGTCAGGTGAGGACTCTGGGGAGTGCCCAGAGGCATGGCAGCCGCGTTATATGGGATAACGGACCCACTGAAGCCGGCCGCTTTGGGACCACGCGCCATCAGCCGAGGACCCGACTGAACCCTCAGTCCCTGCGCTGAGCTGCCACCCACCTTCTCCACACCCCCACAGGCCGGCATGCAGACCGTGCCTCTTCACAGCCAGGACCTCACAGGGGCACCGCAGCAACCTCCGTTTAAGGGACAAAGTCCAACAGGGTAGTGGGGAAACCCTAGCATTAATCTGACGATGAGTCGAGATGATGAGAGAAGTGTAGAGACGGCCAGAAAGGTGAGTGAGGCAGCGGGAGGAAGCCACGCAGCCAGTCCCCAGTCCCCAGGTGTTCTAGAGGGAGTCGCTGGCATGGGCCACTGGTACCCAGGTCGGGGGGTGGGGGGTGGGGGGGGTCTGAGTGNAAAAAACAAACCTTCCTGGCATGGTTTTATAAGCATTTGTTAATGAGATGCCATCCAAAGCAAAGGAAAATTGATTTTGCTGCACTAACCCATTAAGCTATTCTTTTGAAAGGGGAACCCTTCTGCTGGCATTGAGTTTACTTTATAAATTTACCAAAATTAAAGAAGATTTTTAAAAAATATACATGCCTTAAAGTTTGGCTATGACATCAAACTTTAATTTAAACTATCTTCTGTTACAATTTCTAGGTAACTTACCACCCTAAAACTCAAGAGTGAAAGTAACCATTTCACCATGCTTTTGGATTCTTCAGGCCAGGAATTCAGATAGAGCACAGGAGGGGTGGCCTAGCCACTCTATACTTTCTAAGACCCAAGCCTGTTATTGGCTGGGACATCAGCTCAGTTGTCAGCCAGACTCTACATGTGACTTTGTTTGGGCTTCCCCACAAAATGGCAGCTGGGTTCCAAGAAGCATCCCCAAAGGGCAAGGTAAAAGCGCATGGCATTTTATGGTCTTGCCTTGAAAGCCAGGTGGAGCCTTTGTTACCCTACTTTATTGTTTGTTTGTCACAAAATTCTGCCCAGATTCGGGGGGAAGGGACATAGACCTAATCACTTGATGGGAGGGGTGTCAAGGTCACCATCTAATATGAACATGTAGTATGGGAGTTTTGTGGGGTGCATAAATATGCCTTCCACTTACCTGGATCTTCTCTTTCCTTCATCACTGTTTCTGTCCTGCTTGGGTTTGATTCCACTCCCAGTAGTTTCTCCTGAGTCTGGGATCCTGTCCTGGATGGGATCCCTGGATGGATCAAATTTAGAAGGTCACGGGGGCTAGCCTGCATCAGAGCAGGCCTTGCCCTCACTGGCTCTTGGACTGGGCAGTTTCAGCCACTATGACTGACTTGGTCTGCAGCACTCTCCAGTGAACCTGCTGGCTCGTTAGGGGCCTCTTGTTGTCAGATCACCAGAGGCCTCACTGCTTCTCTGCTTTCTTCTGCACAGATACTGATGTTGTGTCTCCTGGCAGTTTGTCCTCACCAGGTTGGAATTTGGAAGTCTGTGAACTACGTAGTCTTCTAGTTTTGTATGAGTTGTCATTAGAGGCTTGGGCTTTTCCAGGTGGCGCTAGTGGTAACGAACTTACCCGCCAATGCAGGAGACATAAGAGCCGCGAATTCAATCCCTGGGTGGGGAAGATCCCCTGCTGGAGGGCACGTCAACCCACTCCAGTATTCTTGCCTGGAGAATCCCATGGACAGAGGAGCCTGGCAGGCTACAGTCCATAGGGTTGCAGAGTTGGACATGACTGAAGTGACTTAGCACACACACATGCACATAGTTGCTTTACAATATTGTATTAGTTTCTGNAGTATTCTTGCCTGGAGAATCCCATGGACAGAGGAGCCTGGCAGGCTACAGTCCATAGGGTTGCAGAGTTGGACATGACTGAAGTGACTTAGCACACACACATGCACATAGTTGCTTTACAATATTGTATTAGTTTCTGCTATACAATGATGTAACTCAACTATATATATACGTATACACCTCCCTCTGGAGCCTCCCTCCCAGCCTCACCACCATCCTACCCTTCTAGGTGATCACAGGGCACTGAGGTGAGCTCCTTGTGCTGTACAGCAGGTTCCCAGTAGCTACCTATTTTACACATGTTAGTGTATATATGTAAATTCCAGTCTCCCAATTTGTGCCCCCCACCCCCCATCCTGTGTCATACATCTGTTCTCTATATCTGCATCTCTGTTCCTGACCCGAAATAGGTTCATCTGTACCATTCTTCTGTTGCCTGGTAGCTCAGCTGGTAAAGAATCTACTTGCAATGCAGGAGACCCTGGTTTGATTCCTGGGGTCAAGAAGATCCCCTGGAGAAGGGATAGGGTACCCACTCCAGTATTCAGGCCTAGAGAATTCAATGGACAGAGGAGCCTGGCAGGCTACAGTCCAAAGACTGTAGGGGTCGCAAAGAGTCGGACACGAGTGAGCAAATTTCCCTTTCATTATCACCTGCCGCTTATTCTTTGGGCTTCCCTGGTGGCTCAGACAATAAAGAATCTGCCTTCAATGCAGGAGATGCGGTTTGATCCCTGGGTGGGAAAGATCTGTTGGAGAAGAAAAAGGCAACCCACTCCAGTATTCTTGCCTGGAGAATCGCATGGATAGAGGAGCCTGGTGGGCTGCAGTCCATGGGCTCGCAAAGAGTTAGACACGACTGAGTGACTAACTTTCATGGTAGCATTCTTGTAGGTTCCACATATATGTGTTAACATACGATGTATTTTTTTCTCTTCCTGACTCACTTCCTCTGTATGACAAGGGTTTAGACTTGGCTATCTAGTTACTCTGTTTTTATGTGGGGATCTAGGGAGATCCAAAATAGTGCTGCCACTACTGCCATCATTTTATTAGAATTTACCCAAAGTGAACTTTTAAAAAGGTGAATCAGATTGTGAGACTTTCACTCCAATAACATCCCACTGCAATGAGAATGAAATGCAGATGTCTTACCTTGTACATTTCAGTGCATCAGGACTTTATGTCCCCTCCACTACCTGTGCTCAGTTGAATCCAGATTCCCTGCTTCTATGATAGCTGTCATTATGATCTCTAAGCTGCTTTGTCTTGAGGACCTCAGTTTACTGAATAGCCTTCCCATCTCTAATAGTCTCTGACACTGTTAACCTGTGACAGTTGTGGGGAATATGTCCCGGGGCCTTCTTGTTTCCACAAACACACAAATATTATACAATTTCCTCCATGAAATGCAGTAAAGTATAACTAAAAAAATGTAAGTGACCTCTTAATGTTTCGTTGAATACAGAACTAAAATCGTTCCTAAAGCCTTTAAAATAAATCCAGCCAGTAACATAAATGCTACACTACATTACACAAGCTTTTTATTTCAACAGATGCTTATTATTCTCCTCCATGCCCTCTGATCTGGCAGATAGTGAAGTCCAGCTTAATTTGAAAACCTGCCATATTGACCTGGACTAGAAAAGACAAACTGTCCTTGGGCACCTGAAATCTTATTATCACTTTTTAAAAAATGTTAAACAAGCCATCTTCAAATATAGCGCTTCATTCCTCTTGGATGAGTATTCTGGTTTCTCCCTCTGGTCCTCTGTGAATTCCTATGTTTTGGGGAGAGAGGCTTTCAAAAGGACTCCATCAGCTGATGTGTCCCTTGCCCAAAATCTCTCAGGCTTTTATAGAGCACTTCCCCTTGTTTTCAAATCAACTCTTGCTTGGAGGTGAAGCCAGGTCAGACCCCGCCCTCATGTTTGGGATGAAGGTATATGCTCCTTGTCTGTCCATCAATTCTAATTTCCTTTTCCTATCATTGCAATTTTCACTGTTGAGCAATTTGGCACCTCCTGAATATTATGCAACTATTTGGATATAGAAATATGGCACTAATCTTGTACTGAAAATTCAGCCCTTCAGTCCTTCATTTATTTCCTGCTTGTGTTATTCTGTGTAACATGCAAATCTTTATTGTGTCTTTAATTTTCCTTTCCCCGAGGAAATGCAGTCTGTACAACAATGCAGAAATGTGGTAACTGGCCCACTGCTTGATGGTAGGGCTCATGGTTTCATACAGCGCTTATGAACTTTTCCTCTGGATTCACAAATCCCAGCACTATACCAAGTACTTTCTATACACTTATTTCTTAATTTCTGCCATAATCCTGCAGAGCAAGGGATCATATCCTCAAAGAAAACTAAGGCTCAAAGACTTCCCCGGTGGCTCAGTGATAAAGAATCTGCCTGCCAATGCAGAAGAAAACTAAGGCTCAGGGAAGTTAAGTAGAAGAACAAAACTGATTTTCTTTACAGATCTGACTCACTTGAGCTTCCCAGATGGTGCAGTGGTAAAGAACCTGCCTGCCAATGCAGGAGATACAAGAGACGTGGATTTGATCCCTGGGTCAGAAGATCCCTTGGAGTAGGAAACAACCCATCCAGTATTCTTGCCTGGAAAATTCTGTTGACAGAGAAGCCTAGTGGTCTACAGTCCATGGGGTCTCAAAGAGTCAGACATGACTGAGCACACACACACGCACCCCTATTTAAAAGTCTCAGATGGTAAAGGGCCTATCTACAATGCGGGAGACCTGGGTTCGATCCCTGGGTTGGGAAGATCCCCTGGAGAAGGAAATGGCAATCCACTCCAGGACTATTGCCTGGAAAATCCCATGGACAGAGGAGCCTAGTGGGCTACAGCCCCTGGGGTCACAAAGAGTCGGACACGACTGAGCGAATTCACTTCACTTCACTTCACTTTACAGTTCTTGTTAGTGTAGGTGTTATGTGGATATCTATATTATTTGTTCTTGGAGGGAGAGCAGTNCTAGTGGGCTACAGCCCCTGGGGTCACAAAGAGTCGGACACGACTGAGCGAATTCACTTCACTTCACTTCACTTTACAGTTCTTGTTAGTGTAGGTGTTATGTGGATATCTATATTATTTGTTTTTGGAAGGAGAGCAGTACTGTTCAATAGAAATATAATATGATCCACAAATGCAAGTCAGATACACGATTTTATATTTTACTATTGCCATATTTTTAAAAGGCTTCCCTTGTGGCTCAGCTGGTAAAGAATCCAACTGCAGTGTGGCAGACCTGGCTTCAATCCCTGGGTTGGGAAGATCCTCTGGAGAAGGGAAAGGCTAGCCACTCCAGTATTCTGGCCTAGAGAATTCCATGGACTGTATAGTCCATGGGGTCACAAAGAGTCGGACACGACTGAGTGACTTTCATGGTCACTTTTCACTTTCATAGCCATATTTTTAAGTCAGAAGAAACAGGTGAAGTTAAATTTAATGATGTATTTTATTAAACCAATATATCCAAATTAGTATCATTTCAACATGCAGTCAATATAAAAATTGTTAATGAGCTATGTTACGTTCTGTTTTTTTTTTTTTTCTTTGTACAGTTCTTGAAACTTTGGCATGTGTTTTACACTTAGAGTATGTTTCAGCGTGGACTAGCCACACTTTTAGTGCTCATTAGCTGTGAATGGCTTGTGGCTGTCATGTTGTATTGCATAGAGGAGGGAAGGGTGAAAGGAACATATTAAAGGGTGTGAGGTACAAAATAAGACTTCCTGCCTGTCTAAGCCTCAGTTCTTCCATCTTTCTTCTAAAAGGCAAACAGAACTTTTTATGTACTTTTCAGAGTTATTCTGAACACCAGATATATTTTTCCTCATTTTTTTGGACACAAAACTACACTGTATACACTTTTATTGGAAAAGGAAAAGGCTACCCACTCCAGTATTCTGGCCTGGAGATTCCATGGACTATATAGTCCATGGGATTGCAAAGAGTTGGATACAACTGAGTGACTTTCATACATCTATACACTTTATATTTTGCTTTTCACTTAACACCATAATTTGGAGGTTATTCCTTAATAGTATAAGTGTGTGTATATGTTTACATATGTGTGCCAGTATGCTTGTGGGTCTCTGTGTTCATTTAAATTCAACAAATATTTATTGATGAGCTACTATGTTCAACATGTGCAAGGCACTTGGGTTCTATCAGTGAACAAAACTGATAAATACTTCTGCCTTTGTATGTTATGTTTTAGAAGAAAGAGACAGACAATAAACACTTAATTTAATGAACTCTTTAGTATGTTATAATAGAAAGTAATAAATACAAAAATCTAATTGCCAAAGTCCGTTGGATCATCGAAAAAGCAAGAGAGTTCCAGAAAAACATCGATTTCCATTTTGTTGACTGTGTCAAAGCCTTTGACTGCGTGGACCACAGCAAACTCTGGAAAATTCATGAAGAGCTGGGAATACTAGACCACCTTACCTACTTCTTGAGAAATCTGTATGCAGGTCAGGTAGCAACAATTTGAACTGGACATGAAACTTTTCCCTAAAAGGGAAAGGAGTACGTCAAGACTGTATTTTGTCACCCTGCTTATTTAACTTCTATGCAGAGTACATCATGAGAAACTCTGGGCTGGGTGAAGCACAAGCTGGAATCGAGATTGCCGGGAGAGATATCAATAACCTCAGATATGCAGATGGCACCACCCTTATGGCAGAAAGTGAAGAGGAACTAAAAATCCTCTTGATGAAAGTGAAAGTGGAGAGTGAAAAAGTTGGCTTAAAGCTCAACATTCAGAAAACTAAGATCATGGCATTTGGTCCCATCACTTCATGACAAATAGATGGGGAGATAATGGAAACAGTGAAAAATTTTATTTTTCTGGGCTCCAAAATCACTGCAGATGGTGATTGCAGCCATGAAATTAAAAGACTCTTACTCCTTAGAAGGAAAGTTATGACCAACCTAGACAGCATATTAAAAAGCAGAGACATTACTTTGCTAACAAAGGTTGGTCTAGTCAAAGCTATGGTTTTTCCAGTAGTCATGTATGTNTTTTTTTGGACACAAAACTACACTGTATACACTTTTATTGGAAAAGGAAAAGGCTACCCACTCCAGTATTCTGGCCTGGAGATTCCATGGACTATATAGTCCATGGGATTGCAAAGAGTTGGATACAACTGAGTGACTTTCATACATCTATACACTTTATATTTTGCTTTTCACTTAACACCATAATTTGGAGGTTATTCCTTAATAGTATAAGTGTGTGTATATGTTTACATATGTGTGCCAGTATGCTTGTGGGTCTCTGTGTTCATTTAAATTCAACAAATATTTATTGATGAGCTACTATGTTCAACATGTGCAAGGCACTTGGGTTCTATCAGTGAACAAAACTGATAAATACTTCTGCCTTTGTATGTTATGTTTTAGAAGAAAGAGACAGACAATAAACACTTAATTTAATGAACTCTTTAGTATGTTATAATAGAAAGTAATAAATACAAAAATCTAATTGCCAAAGTCCATTGGGTCATCGAAAAAGCAAGAGAGTTCCAGAAAAACATCGATTTCCATTTTGTTGACTGTGTCAAAGCCTTTGACTGCGTGGACCACAGCAAACTCTGGAAAATTCATGAAGAGCTGGGAATACTAGACCACCTTACCTACTTCTTGAGAAATCTGTATGCAGGTCAGGTAGCAACAATTTGAACTGGACATGAAACTTTTCCCTAAAAGGGAAAGGAGTACGTCAAGACTGTATTTTGTCACCCTGCTTATTTAACTTCTATGCAGAGTACATCATGAGAAACTCTGGGCTGGGTGAAGCACAAGCTGGAATCGAGATTGCCGGGAGAGATATCAATAACCTCAGATATGCAGATGGCACCACCCTTATGGCAGAAAGTGAAGAGGAACTAAAAATCCTCTTGATGAAAGTGAAAGTGGAGAGTGAAAAAGTTGGCTTAAAGCTCAACATTCAGAAAACTAAGATCATGGCATTTGGTCCCATCACTTCATGACAAATAGATGGGGAGATAATGGAAACAGTGACAAATTTTATTTTTCTGGGCTCCAAAATCACTGCAGATGGTGATTGCAGCCATGAAATTAAAAGACTCTTACTCCTTAGAAGGAAAGTTATGACCAACCTAGACAGCATATTAAAAAGCAGAGACATTACTTTGCCAACAAAGGTTGGTCTAGTCAAAGCTATGGTTTTTCCAGTAGTCATGTATGTATGTGAGAGTTGGACTATAAAGAAAGCTGAGCACCAAAGAATTGATGCTTTTGAACTGTCATGTTGGAGAAGACTCTTGAGGGTCCCTTGGACTGCAAGGAGATCCAGCCAGTCCATTCTAAAGGAAATCAGTCCTGAATATTCATTGGAAGGACTGATGTTGAAGCTGAAGCTCCAATACTTTTTGGCCACCTCATGTGAAGAGTTGACTTGTTGGAAAAGACCCTGATGCTGAGAAAGATTGAAGGCAGGAGGAGAAGGGGACGGCAGAGGATGCAATGGTTGGATGGCATCATCAACTCAATGGATGTGAGTTTGACTAAACTCTGGGAGTTGGTGATGGACAGGGAGGCCTGGTGTGCTTCATTCCATGGGGTTGCAAAGAATCAGACACGACTGAATGACTGAACGGAACTGAATAAATACTGTGGGAAAAAAGGAAAAGGAAAAGTTGTGGGAGCAGGAATTTCCATTTCAAATGGGGTGCTAAGGAGAACCTCATCGAGAAGGTAGGATTTGCTCAGTGTCTTGAAGGAGGTGAGGAGTAATCTGTGGGTAAATCTAGGGGGGTAGTGTTCCAAGAAGAGGGAGGGCAGTTCAGAGGCACAGAATGAGGGGGTTCCTGGCATGTTTTTTATTTTTAATTTTTTTCATTGAAGTACAGTTAAATTACCATGTTGTGTTTCAGATGTACAGCAAAGTGATTCAGTTATGTATATAGATATTATATATATAGTGTATATATACTTTTTTCAGATTCTTTTCCAATATGGGTTGAAGTATTGAATATAATTCTCTGTGCTATAAAGTAGGACCCTGGTGGTTATCTATTTTATACTGAGTGTATATGTCAATCCTAATTTCCTAATTTATCCCCACAGTTTTCCCCTTTGATACCTATGAGTTTGTGTGTCTATTTCTGTTTTGTAAATAAATTCATGTGCATCAATTTTTTTTAAGATTCCACATATAAGTGTTATCATTTGATATCTGTCTTTGAATGACTTACTTCAAAGTATGATAGTCTCTTGGTCCAGCCTTGCTGCTGCAAATGGCATTGTTTCATTCTCTTTATGGCTGCATAGTATTCTGCTGTATACATGTACCACATCTTTAGGCATTCATCTGTTGATGGACATGTAGGTTACTTCCATGTCTTGGCTACTGTATATAATGCTGCAGTGAACACTGGGGTTCACGTGCCTTTTCCTGAGGAGCAATGAGAAGGCCAGTGGAGTGGAGTAAAGTGATTATTGAGGGCAGTGGATCTTGCTTGCTTGGCAGGCTCCTGTAACCCCTAGAAATCTTACTTTGAGAGTAAGGAAGTTCACCAGGTTCTTACTGACAGCCACAAAGCAGTCCAACATTTGGAGGTGCCATATGCCAATCTCCTATTGAGAGGGACACTCAGCTTGTTTCTGATCTGTTTGATGTTCCAAACAGTGATATAGCATATATCTTTGAACCTATATGTTTTTGCTCACACGTGAACTTTCATGTAGAATAAATTCCTAGTAATGAAATAACTTGCTGAGGAGATGCTTATTTTTTAACTTTCCTAGATATTGCTAATTTGCTGTCTGAAGAGCTTGTACAAATTTTTATTGCCATCCACAGTGTAGGGGAGTGCTGTTTTCTTATTACCACTATATCCATTAGTCAACAGTTTATTTTTGCCAATTCTGTGAGTAAAAGTGTTCCCTTACTGGCATGATTTGAGGATGACTCCTCCTCTAATCTAAATCATATAATAATGTGGATTATATTCTGCTCCTCTTCCATTTCTCATGGCTCCCAATTACTTTGTACTTACATCTCTTCATAGCATGTATTGCTTTGTATTTTAATTGGTTATATCCCTGCATCCTATCTCTTTATTATAAGCTTCTCAAGAGACAGACTAATGTCTTATTGTTTTATACCCTCCCCCCATGCATAGAACTTTACTTAATTCACAAGGAGCAGTTATTATATCTTAATAAGTGAGTGATATAATTCTGTTTGAATTATGCTATATAACTTACAATTATGAATTTGATAATTAAAATGATAGCAGTAGCTGTCACTGAAACATTTTGGTTTATTGGATTGTATGTTTCTGACCACTAGCTGATAAAAATTATGTATTCCATCCTATAGTGTTCAGGATGGAAATAGTCAATTCACTATCTTATTTCTAATCCCCAGAGTAAGCATATCTTTAAATATACAAAAAAACTGAGTGGGACTGAATTGGATCCATATGTAGGTGACAGTATATACAGTTCAATCAGATTTCTGTAGTTTCGTCTGCTTCTATCTAGCTTGCTATCTTGAAACTGAGCAGCATTTTCTGGTTTGTAGCCTTGAGCATCTGGCTGCTGAGGTCATGAGGCCACTGGCTATACTGTCACTTAGTTCTGAGAATCTTAAATATGTGATTTGAAAATGGATTTGGGCAGAGGATTGTGTGGGCTGAGGGAGATGAGCCATGTTGCTGGGCTGGGTTTCTCTGTATGCTTGCGTCCCTGGAGAGAGTAGCAAATGTTCTATTTTGCAAATGTTATACTAAATCTCTCTCCTCCACACACAGAATCATATGAAGGGTTCTGAGAAGCCACATGGTAAAGAAAACTGTTTATCCCAGTGCAAATTGATTTGACAACTGGAAATTATCTTTTTCCTAGTAACACCTATCGGGATATCAGTATTCCACAGAATAGAGTTGGAGAAAAACACGAGAAATCATTTTTTTTCCATTTTTATTGTTGTTGTTCTTAAGTCAGTAAGTCATGTCCAACTATTTGTGACCTCATGGACTGCAATACACTAGACTTCCCTGTCCTTTACTATCTCCTGGAGTTTGCTCACATTTTGTACCAATAGAAATAATTATAGAAATTTATCATATTTATCACTAAATATACCTATTTTCAGTTCAGAGCATATATTCATCAAATGAAGAGTAACCATCTAGTATGGACTTGTTTGTGGCTGTTGACAACAGAGGAATTGCCACAGGGGAATTGAACATTAATTTAGCAATCTATTTTATAAATAGACTACATCCTAAGACTAAAGGATTAAAGTTAAACTGAGAGTTGTTTAGGAACAGGTATAAGCCTGAAAATGGGTAATGAAGAAAGTGGTAATTTAAAAAAATAAACCTAGATATTAATTTCTCCTAAGAATAAAAGATCTAAAGATCTTCAGATACCTGAAATGGTGTCAGAGGAAGGCTAACTTCTGCCTGTATAGTCAAAGGGGCCAACTGATGACCAATTTTGTTTGTATTTTACATTATGGAGATTTAACAGACTGCAAGGAGATCAAACCAGTCCATCCTAAAGGAAATCAGTCCTGAATGCTCATTGGAAGGACTGATGCTGGAGCTGAAACTCCAATACTTTGGCCACCTGATGCGAAGAACTGACTCATTGGAAAAGACCCCAGTGCTGGGAAACATTGAAGACTGGAGGAGAAGGGGACAACAGAGGATGAGATGGTTGGATGGCATCACTGACTCGATGGACTTGAGTTTGAGCAAACTCCGGGAGTTGGTGATGGACAGGGAAGCCTGGTGTGCTGCAGTCCATGGGGTCACAGAGAGTTGGATATGACTGAACTGGGCAGACTGAGAACTTTAATTTGTGTATGGAAATTCTTAAATGGGCCTCCCCTCCTTGCGTTACAGCTCGTGTTTTTCAGGCTGTCTAATGCACTCAGCTTGCTTCTTCCTCTTCTCATTTCNGAGAGTTGGATATGACTGAACTGAGCAGACTGAGAACTTTAATTTGTGTATGGAAATTCTTAAATGGGCCTCCCCTCCTTGCGTTACAGCTCGTGTTTTTCAGGCTGTCTAATGCACTCAGCTTGCTTCTTCCTCTTCTCATTTCTCTGTCTCCTCTCTGTGCTCCTTAAAAACATTCGCTAGACTGGTAATTAGGGACTGAGCACAGATGCAGCCTTTAATTTAATTTCACATTCCATCATTTGAAACATGACCGAGTGCGTGCTGCTTCTGGCCTTTTGAGTGCTGGGAAATCAATATGTTAATTTACCTCCATCTTTTCAAATCATTTTTGAGAGAGAGCAAGCGCCTCCTGTGAAACGAGAGGCTCACCCCCAGGAGGGGTGGCTGTGTGTCTGAGACGTAGCCCCAGGTACTTGCATTCTCCCACCCTACCCTGCTTTGTGGATCAGTTGTGTTTCATAGTGTATTTGTAAATTGACTGTTTGGGACTTCGAGCACTTTTTTTCCTCCTACTGGAAAGTGTTGCTCTGATTATGATGAATCTAGACCAATCCTTAAAAACCCACTAAACCCTGCTGCTGCTGCTGCTAAGTTTCTTCAGTAGTGTCCGACTCTGTGCAACCCCATAGATGGCAGCCCCCCAGGATCCCCCGTCCCTGGGATTCTCCAGGCAAGAACACTGGAGTAGGTTGCCATTTCCTACTCCAATGCATGAAAGTGAAAAGTGAAAGTGAAGTTGCTCAGTCAAGTCTGACTCTTAGCGACCCCATGGACTGTAGCCCACCAGGCTCCTCCATCCATGGGATTTTCCAGGCAAGCGTACTGGAGTGGAGTGCCATTGCCTTCTCCTCATTAAACCCTAGTGTGTCTAAATCATGTTACAAACACTTCATGGAAGCTGCATTGGTACAAGTTGATTTCCAGTTGAAGAGAAGGAACAGTCCTACTCTCTTCTATAGGATTCACAGACCATTAGGGCAGCTTTTGGTTCCATTTCCTTTTAGCATCCAGATCTTACTGGTAACTCGTATGCGGTTCATGGTAAGATGAAACTGCTAAGGTTCTTCCTACATCAAATGCTCCAAGGTTAAAGCTGTACCACCCCCCACTTTCTTATACCTGTGCAGTTAAAATATATTTTGTTAATGAAAAATATGTCCTTGTTACATTCCATCTTGGTTTTGCTCATGCCATTGGAGTGCTTTGTGAATCTTCATTTTATCACCATTCAACACATTCGCTTTAACTCAGTTGTGTCACTGCATGTTGGGTTAGTTTTATTTCTGTACCTTTATACAAACTGTGGATAGAAATGTGGGACATGGAAGCTTCAAGAGCTTCAGTTTTCAGAGCATTTTCACAAGAAAACATAGTTCAGTTGAACATCCCTTAAACTGTGAGGATGAAGCTAATGATCATATTGATCTTCGTCTTTATGGGTGGCAAAGTAGAGGCAAGAAGGTTATGAATAATTGATGACTCTGAAGCATACTCTAAGCATCTAGTTATCTCACTGATATCTCAGATATACTGTTGTCTGGTTTTTGAATATATATATATTTTAAGCTCCCATTTTCTAACACCATTTAAGTTTACCATGGCTGCAGAGTTAACCACAGTAGTTCTTGGATTCAGGAGCTACTGTGGTTAATCTCTGCAGAGCTGTGGAGAACTTGACCATTTATGAATGCAAAAAAGGTGGTCCGCACTAATTTTTTATTTTGATACTTTTTTAACATTGTACAAAAGCAAGAACAGTGGCGAACAATNAGTAGTTCTTGGATTCAGGAACTACTGTGGTTAATCTCTGCAGAGCTGTGGAGAACTTGACCATTTATGAATGCAAAAAAGGTGGTCCGCACTAATTTTTTATTTTGATACTTTTTTAACATTGTACAAAAGCAAGAACAGTGGCGAACAATGAGTTGGTCCCTTTCTTTGTTCTTTCCAAGACCAGACCTTATATTAATATAATCAACCTGAGCTTTCCAAGGTACCAGAAACCTGACGGTATATGAGGGCCTCAGTAACTATTAAATTGTCATTTCTAGGCTGGCTCTCTGTCATGATTTCATTTTATATCTGGCACCACCAACAGAATTGCAAGAATTCCTTCTCCCCTTAAATCTCCTCCACATGCCAACTCTCCAGTTTGTTTTGGAAGTCTTTTGTTCACTTGGTCTAGGAAGTTCTGTTTTCCCAGCAGCCATGTGACTAGGAACCTCTCTTGTAACTCTGTGGGTCTCCTCCCACTCCGAAGGCTCGGAGGCGTGGCTGTCCCTCTGTGTTCAGCCCCCACTCGCATCTCGAGTCGGCTTCAAGGATCCATCCAGATGGGCAGAGTTCTTTTCCACCCACTCGTGCTCTGCCTTGTACCATGGATGTTAAAGTGGCTGCTCTTCAGAGTCTAAGGGACTTGAAAGAAGCAGTGGAGTTCTGTCTCCAGTGCCCAGAGTTCTGACACCAGCCTAGGGGCTGAGAGTAACATACTAATGACTCAGAATCAGGTGTCTCTCTAACCGGACTCTATTAGCCNCTGCTCTTCAGAGTCTAAGGGACTTGAAAGAAGCAGTGGAGTTCTGTCTCCAGTGCCCAGAGTTCTGACACCAGCCTAGGGGCTGAGAGTAACATACTAATGACTCAGAATCAGGTGTCTCTCTAACCGGACTCTATTAGCCTTTTAGACTAAGCCTTTGCATGGCAGCAGGCTTCTCTCTTAGGATATATTATTCCCTTGGTGGTTTCTCATTCCTCTGTTAAAGACGTAACCCCATTAGCCCTTCAGACTGCTCAGCTGTGGCTTGCAGCTGTGCTTGCAGATGCACGTTCTCAATCTTGAATCCCATCAATAAAATGTCCTTTTGTGTCATTTTCAATAATATGCCAAAAGGTCTGGCTTATTTGGGCTTCTGTCTCCCCACACTGGCCTTTGGGACCTCACTTTAATATTCTTTCTTGATTATGTGCCAGTTCTTCCATGCTGCATGATTTATCATTTAAGATCAAGAGCCATGGAGGAGTTCCCTGCTCAGGTTCTCCATTGAAGCAAACTAGGGTAGGGCTGAGGGTTCCAACTCTGGACTTCCCAGGCCCAGGGTGACATTCTAGCTTTGCACATGACTTCGGGCAACTCACTCAGTGTTACTAAGCCCAGTTCCCTAAACCATAACATGGGGATGATGAGGCAGTACCCATGTCATGGGGTTATTGGAGCATCAAGTGAGATAATCCTTTAAAATACCTGCACAGTATCTAGAATATATTAAGCTCTTAATAAGTCTTGGGTGTTTGGTTATTGGGCTTCCCTGGTGGCTCAGTGGTAAAGAATCTGCCTGCTAATGCAGCAACCAGGTCAGAAAGATCCCCTGGAGAAGGAAATGGCAACCCACCCACATATTCTTACTTGGGAAATCCCACAGACAGAGGAGCCTGACAGGCTACAGTCCATAGGATCACAGAGTCACACATGACTTAGCAACTAAACAACAACAACAAGTTTGGTTATCACCAGTACTATTATCGTTTCTATTATGCCATTCTGACAGGCTACAGTCCATAGGATCACAGAGTCACACATGACTTAGCAACTAAACAACAACAACAAATTTGGTTATCACCAGTACTATTATCGTTTCTATTATGCCATTCAAGCATTTTTACATGTCATTTATATGTGAATAAGCTGAAAACCCTTCTACCAGTTTTGACACCTGCAATGTTCCTTTCTGGTCTTACCCTCTGTGGTAGATCCTAGTTTTGGCTGTATGTGGTGTGAATAGTAAAGACTTAGGTTCTATTCAGAGCTAGTGAGATAACTTTTCTTGTTTACTTCAGGCTTAAAGGAGTTACTTTTTTCCAAAACCATTTAGCCTTGAGATGACCCTTGTTCACAAGAGCCCTTCCAAAAGCCAGGTCTTCAAAGTTGTGAAACCCTCTAAGTAAATTTGAGTGAGTCTTAGAATTCACCTGTTCTTTGAGGGGAACTCTGGCCCTGAGTGGCTAAAAGCAGATTGTATCTGAAGCTCTTTAGACCAAAATGAGTCCCACACTTAATTCAGCCTTAATATCTACTCTACAAATACAAAGCAACAGACAGTGAGAGGGACTTATTTTATGATGTTCTCTGTGGTTTGATTATTTGCTTGGATAGGAGTGGCTGCATCTATGTGAGTTGTGTGTGTGTGTGTGTGTGTGTGTGTGTGTGTGTGTGTGCGTGCGCGCGTGCGCGCAAGGTCTATATGCTTATGGCCCAACATGTATATTTAAATACAGTTGAAACTTAATGGTGCATCGTGTTGCTATATTAGATTTGAGTATCAGGTTGGAAAAATGTCATAATGAGAATAAAAGTATCATTATTAAAATGAATTTTCTTTAAATAAGCATTTTCTGAATTTAAGTGGGAGATTAGGACTCTAAAAGCTGAAATGGCTGTGGTGTTGCGTCTTCAAAATGTCTGAGTAGTAAACCACAACACATAGGCCAGCTGCTGAGTTTTGTGTTGTGGGATAGACTGATAAATTAGGGATGCTGGTACCATGAGATAGAGAGTACAACTTGTTATGTTTAGTAACATAAAGGAAGAAATCCCAAATACATACTAAAGTGAAAGCAGACCCCTGGTCCATCCAGCTCATCTCTGCGAGCTTCATTGTCCACGTGTTTATAGCTCGGTCGCCTGCTTCTCTCTAGCCATCTGATGGCCCTCTTCCAGTTGCCCTGCCTTAGCTCCCCCTGGGCTGAACCAGTGGGTCCGTCTCTAGACATCACTCTGCTGTTTGCTGTTCTGTCCTGGTTAACTCTTTGCCCCATGGAATGCAAAACCACTTCCACACAGTAAACTTGGACCTGACCCAGCTATAAAAATAAATATCATACCACATCTGTGAATGTACTTCATACTGAATCAAACTCTCCATCCAGGCACTCTTAAATTTTAGATCCCCTGAGCAATAACTTAGTCTGAATTTGAAGTTTGATTGACCTAAAGACTGCCTTTCCTGTTGTTTATTTGGTTAATCATGTGTTTATTCATTTATTCCATCCTTTTGTTAAATATCTGTTGAGCATCCAGTATGTCATAGTAAAAAAGGAAGCTCCCATTTATGGAATACTTATGTGTTTGGTGCTGTGCTATATATATTACATGTATTACATATATATTTTTTCAGATTCTTTTCCATTTTAGGTTATTATAAGATATTGAATATAATTCCCTGTGCTATACAGTAGGACCTTGCTGTTTATTGTATATATTACATTATACTATATTAACAGTGTATGTTTGTTAAAACCAAATTGTTTTGGAAATAAATTCATCTGTATCTTCTTTTTAGATTCTATACATAAATGATATCATATTTTGTCTTTCTGTATTTGACTTTGCTTAGTATGATAATCGGTAGAAGGCGATGGCACCCCTCTCCAGTACTCTTGCCTGGAAAATCCCGTGGATGGAGGAGCCTGGTGGGCTGCAGTCCATGGGGTCGTAAAGAGTCAGACACGACTGAGCGACTTCACTTTCACTTTTCACTTTCATGCATTGGAGAAGGAAATGGCAACCCACTCCAGTGTTCTTGCCTGGAGAATCCCAGGGATGGGGGAGCCTGGGGGGCTGCCGTCTCTTGGGTCACACGGAGTCAGACACGACTGAAGCAACTTAACAGCAGCAGCAGCAGTATAATAATCTCTAAGTCCATTCATGTTGCTGCAAATGGCATATTTCATTCTTTTTTATGGCTGAGGAATATTCCAGTGTGTGTGTGTGTATCACATTTGAATGGCTCTAACACCCAGTCTTCATCCAGGTTACCAGAGAAGTTTTAAATTATAAACAATGAAGCTGTTCTATTATCCAGCCGTCTTAGCCCTCACTAATTAAACTCAAGAGTGTCGGCATGGTGAGTTCAGGAAGGAAATATCTCCTTTCCTAATACTCTATTATTTTTTGTGAGCTCAGGAATGGACACAGAGAAAGCAATACATGCAGCCAAGAAGATGTAAAGTAATACTGCAAAAAAAATTATTGTTTGTTATGATGAACTTGCTGGAAAGGAGGATTTTCTTCTTAGATTCAAAGGGTTTGCAGCAGTCAGAAAAATAATTAATGATTCTGTTGAAAAATAATAGATACATGTATGTGTACAACTGAGTCACTTTGCTATACACCTGAAGCTAACACAGCCATGTTAATCAACTATGTGACAATATAAAATAATAACTTTAGAGAAAGATAATGAAGNTGCAGCAGTCATAAAAATAATTAATGATTCTGTTGAAAAATAATAGATACATGTATGTGTACAACTGAGTCACTTTGCTATACACCTGAAGCTAACACAGCCATGTTAATCAACTATGTGACAATATAAAATAATAACTTTAGAGAAAGATAATGAAGAGATGCTCAGCATGCTGGAGACTTTTCTCTATGACAGAGTCAATTTCTCAGATGCTGTGTTCTGAAAATGACACTTGTGAATAATGCAGTGAAGAAATCACACCTCAGGGGATTCATTCTTTCCCACTTCTCTGTTGGAGCCCAATGGCCTTTCCATACTTGATTCATTTGATTATTAGGGGAGAACTATTGCATATGCATGGGCTTCCCTGGTGGCTCAAGTGGTAAAGAATCTACCTGCAATGCGGGAGACCTGGGTTGGATCCCTGAGTTGAGAAGCTCCCCTGGAGGAGGGCATGGCAACCCACTCCAGTATTCTTGCCTGGAGAATCCCATGGACAGAGGAGCCTGGTGGGCCATAGTCCATGGGGTCACAAAAAATCGGACACGACTGAGCGACTAAGCACAGCATTTCATATACATACAGGAAGAGGGAGTAAAGACGTGGTTCTTCATTGACCAAAATCACAAGAGCAGGTAGTACAGTGAAATTTCTGGGGTCTCATCCAGAGTGATTCTGACCTAGCACATCTGGAATGGGACCTGAGAGTCTGCATTCTCAATGGGCACACCAGGGGAATTCGATGACAGTGGTCTGAGGACTACACTCACAGAAAGGGTGATGTAAAAGCACATTTCCAGCCAGAGAATCTATTTCATTGAGGCAGTGATCCTCAAAGCGTGGTCCCCGAACAGCCCAGCATCACCTGGGAACTTGTTAGGAAAGCCAGCTCAGACTTCCTAAGCCAAAACGTCTGGGAGTAGGGCCCAGCAATCTGTGTTTTAACAACGACTCCAGGGGATTCTGAGCAAGAGCCGCTGGCTGCAGGCAAGCCAAGAGCTGTTGTAGAATCCTGCACCATTGGTTCTCAGATGCAGCTGCACATTGGAATCACCTGGGAGGTTTAGAAACGGGGTCACATTGCCAGAGATTCTGATTGAGTCGGTGGGATGGAGGCTGGATATCAGAATGTTTCCGAAGGTCCCCAGGCTGCTCTAATATATAACAAAGTGTGAGAACCACTGTCCTACAGCTCTGGTTGTGAGTTTTTTCCTCACTCTGTAACGTGAAAACTCTTTAATGGAAGTGCCTTTGTCTGTGGTCACAATAAAATGCCCATGTATCAAGAAAAGGATAAACTTTATTATATATAAACAATGCCTAGCTGACTTGTTTGTTTTCCATAATATACCCTTATACTGAGCATGGAAAAGGCAGAAAACTTTCTCCAGGGTGAAGTAAGAACCCAGTGTTCCTGCCTTCACTCCCTCAGTCTGCTTGCCAGTCCACCAGGCCACGTAAACTCCCACATCACCGACCTCCTCAGTTCCCGCAGGTGCAGCATCCCCTGTGCTGGCAGTCTCACCTTCATTACCATAGAAGCAGTCGGCAAGGCTGCAAGTCCAAACCAACCAAATCGGTAGCATCCCCGGCTGCATGTGACTGTACGTGAGTGTGCATTTGAAGACGAATACGTCAGTGATGGCGATAGTAAAAAAAATGTCTTTTGGGGAAGAGGATGCCTGCTAAACCAAGGTTATATAAAATACTAATTTCAGTGAAGTTCATGAGAAGGTGCCGGCAGTTTGCAACTGGCGTTCCCTGATGGAAGACCCCGTTACCTGGTTTTCTCCTCTAAGTCCGGGCACGCAGTATTAATGTGCTGCCCCACCTCCATCTTCAATACAACATATAGCAAATAGAGCATTTAATCAGTGTCACTGGATGTATAGTTCTGTGACTCCAGCATTTCTCAAAGTGCTTCTTCAAGGACATAGAAGTTATTACTCATTGCTGGAACGGATTGATTCCACCTTTTATAAGCCTGCAGGATATAAGCGTGTGACAGGAATTGTGTTGATTCTTAACCCTGTGTTCTTCCTGTCATGAGGTCTGTGGTGGTTTTAACAAAGCACAGCACCAATGAGTCATTGGACCTCAGTGTTGTTCCAAAGGGAACAACCCAAGGCTATTGTCTTGTTCTAAGACATTACCTCACACGGCACCAAAACATGTACGCATGTTACGCCTCTGGTGGATAAAGCTGAGGAGAGGCGAACTGACATCCTGGCAGGGCTGCTCCATCTCAATTGACTCATGTATAAATTATTTGCTTGTCTTCTTGCTTCAGTGATTATGTAGTTTTCTCTCATGCTAGTTGCAATTTTTCAGCCTACTGTGAGAAATCATGCCTGGTAGGCTATTAATCCCGTCAAGGGTCAGTTATACTGATTAAAGCTATTTTTTTTTACCATAGAGACTACCACTTACTGGGAAGACAAAAACAGTGATATACAGCATTCTTCTTCAGCTTCTGCTTAATTAGATCTATCAGAAAAGTCTAGTGTCTTTAATCTTATCTGAGACCTTTCCATTGAAATAACCCTTTAAACATCTAAGCCCAGATGCTGTGAATGAAAGTCATTTTGCTGTTTGTTTGTTTGCTTTCCAAGTCCCTTATCCTTAGATGCATCTTCTGGGAATTTCTTCCCCTCTCCCATCTCCCCTCCTCCATATCCCCCAGAGATGGTTGAATTCTTCTGATTTGGAGTGTGTCTGGAGTGAAGTACTTTTAAATGTGGAATTTAAACATGTCTCTTTGTAACAATAAGACTAGCTTAAACTGAATTTTTAAAGCAAATCAAATTAAACCATTTATATTCAAAAGCTGTACAAAGGCTTTTCTGAGATTTGAAGATGATTAGATTGGTAGCAGGATTAAAGAAATTAATCGCAGAAAATTGTGGACCATTCTTTAAACCTCTGCTTTAATGCCTGTTACCTGGAAACACACACCCAAAAGGTTTAGTGAAGGGGGTGTAATGCAAGCACACCTCAGGCAGTTGCTTGCTAAATTCTACATCACTTCAAATTTTGTCAAAGTGTTTCCTATTTCATGGATGAAGAAACTGAGGCAAAGATGTGTTATGACCTGCCTTTGAGCCAGTGACTTTTAGGTTACGGTTCTGTTTGAGGGTTCCTTTAGTCCTTGAGGAACATATGAGTTTTAAGACTCACTTACTAATTTTGCTTTTATACGTGCACTTTTCATAATGAAATTCAACTAAAAACCACCATGCCTTTTTATATGGGAAGTGTGTTTACTGAAATTAGTGTGTTTTACCTCTGATTAATTACAAAAATCTTTTTGCAGTTCTTTTTATTAGTCAAACATATGGATTTCAAGAATGATTTTCATTTAAAATGATTGATTGTATTTTTGTCAAATTAGAGACCAATATTAAAAAGAGATTCCACTTCCCCACTGTAGGTTGTTACTTAAGCCAAGCCATGCCAAATTGACTTTCAGTCTTCAGTATTTGTGCTTCTGGTCATTTTTTGAATAATTATCAAAGCAATTAAGTCACCTGATCTACTGTTCAATCATCAGGCTTATCTTCTTTTAGTTAATGGTGTCCTGCTCACTTTTAAGTCATTTCAAATTTTTATTTAGATGCCTTAAAACTAAATCCTTGAACCACAGAATTTTTCATCTCCTGTAACTTAAAGATGATTAAGCCCAATCTATTTTTAATGGGTAACAAATTGCAGTGGAAAGGGGAAACCAGAGTGATTTCCTTATCCACATGTTCATTCTCTTATTCATAGTGCTTGCTTGATGGTGGGTAGATTCTTTAGTAAGTATTACTCAAAACTTCAGTTGATGAGAATATGCTTGCATGAACTCTGTATTAGAAAGAGTATGTTGGAACGCCATTAAATAAAAATCACAAGTATACCATTAGCAAGTTTATATTTTAACAAAAAGATTAACCAGTCTTGGCCTTGATTGTTGATCTTTAAGTCAAGGTTTTGTCCATACCCAGCAAGGTATCGTCAGAACTTCCTGTTCTGTTATTCAGTTCAGTTCAGTTGCTCAGTCGTGTCCGACTCTTTGCGACCCCATGAGTTGCAGCACGCCAGGCCTCCCTGTCCATCACCAACTCCCGGAGTTCACTGTTATTACATCTCCTTAAACGTAAGACTGCCCATGCATAGCTGTTTCTCGTGTTTCATTCCTCATGAGTCAGCCATGTAGGAAGGATGGATGATCAAGCAGGCCTGATACAAAGTGCTGGGAGTCTAAAGTTGACCAACACAGTCTCTGCGCTTAAGGGGCTAACAGTCTGGTGTTGGGGAGACAGACATGAACTCCAAGTATGATAGGGTAGATAATTTCATGGAGGTATGTGTGCTATGTGCTAGTAAAAGCACTGAAAAACAAGTGACAATTCTGCCTAGAATGCCAGCCACCTTCTGAAAAGAGATTCTATGTACAGAGAACTGAGAAACTTAGATGAGCTTTTATACAGAATACAAGGGGAGCTTCAGGAATTGAAGGAAAGGACCATTGACATCCAAAATATCTTTTCCACTTGTTCATGGATACACTAAGTTCAGGACCGGCACTTCAGCTCTCTATATAAGGTTTTCATTCCTATTGAAAGTGTTCTTTTGATGGTACTAATACTTCGGTTGTCACCGATCAGTTATGGCTTAGTATGGATGATCTTAGTATGGATGAGCAAACTCCAGGATAGTGAAGAACAGGGAAGCCTGGCGTGCTGCAGCCCATGGGGTTGCAAAGAGAAGGGCACAACTTACGCACTGAACAGCAATGGGCGACCTTGAGGTGTTTTTTTTATTTTTTATTTTTGAGCATGTTTTCAGAGTGGAAGGGAAAAAAACCAGAGCCACAGTGCAATGAATTCTAGAGAAAGATGGATAAAGAGGCTCAGAAAGCTGGCTAGTAGCCCCAGAAGAGAGTATACTTGTGCGGTATGGAAGTTCTGAAGATAACTATGCCTTCACACCGTTCCCTTAAAGAGGTCCTATTCCTGCAGTCATCTCCTGTTCCTGTCCCCCCACCCGGCCCAACTTTCTCCTGCCTCCCCTGTCTTCTCCATCTGCCTCTTCCTTCAAGCCCAGTGAAATTTGAATTATTTCACTCAAATAGAATGGAGTAGTGAGTTTTCACACCATTTATAAAAGAAAAACTGCTTCGACTTCACTTTATCAAGAGCTTCCTACTCAATGTAATTCTTAGTGTGTTTTCACTAAAGCAATGTGAAGGAGTCTTAGCACATTCCCCAGTGGAGAAGCCAGAGGAAGCAAGGAGAATATGACCACCAGGACTGAGGATCAGTCTCCCAACTCACAAATGGAGACCAGCCACCTTCCTTACATTATATGTAATTCTGTGATATCAAATTCTTGATTTTAGCTATGTTCTATTTTTAAGAACAAGTTATGAAATTTAAAAAAAACATGAGAATTACATACAACATATTTAAAACAATAGGAGGTGGTCTGAGGAATATAGTAGTATATTTAGAAACTCTTTTAGGGATAGAGAGACTTTAAAAGGAAGAATTGATATATCTTGCATCATTCATCATATATTTTTAATAGGGTATTATTTTGTATATGTTTAACCATTCCTTTAACCATTCATCTAAAGTAGCCCTTTATGGCACCTGATATTATCTTGCAATTATTACCTAAAATAAAACAAACACTAAAATGAAAGGAAAACAAGTTATGACATTGCTCTTGACTATTTCACCTGCATGGAGTAACACTACAAAGGAAGTTCTTGATTGACTAAGAAACGCCATTTCAAAGAGTGTCAGGGGTGTGAATCAACAGAAGTGTGACATCCAGAGCACTTCATCCACAAAATGGACTGGAGGTGCCCAGAGGAGAGCTTGAAAGCCATTCCAGATGGATGGTTTTGCAGTGGATTGGCTATTGCCCTAAATGACTCCAGCATCTTTTTCAATTTGAAGAGTGTTTGAGTCTATGAAGTATCATCATCAGACCAGATGAATAGGCTGGGACCAAGGGCCTATCCTATAAGCCAGTTAAGACCAGTGTGCTTTCAGTGATGGATGTATATTTAGTGAGATAAAGAACTCCACCTTTTTTCTAGTCATGTACTCTATTGATGTTTCAAGAAAGTAACTTATGAGAAAAAAAATTAATACATATATTTGTTTCCTTCTCTGTCAAATAAGGATCTTAATTCCGCCTCCTTCACACTGTGTTAAAAAGATTAGATGAGTTAATTCATGTCTAGAACACAGGAAGCACTTAAGCATTAGCTGCCATCAGTCATATCGATATGTTTGGCAGTCTACGTAAGTTGCTCTCCTTCTAATAGGTAGGTGAATATAGTAGTGACTCTATAGAGAAGACACGAGAGAGAGGGCTTTGCTCAAATTCAAGTGACTTTCTTTGTGTCTGTTTACATTTTACTCCAACAAGGAAGAATATAAAGAAAGGAAAAAGAAAACAAAATTTTCTTTCCCACCCTTCATTCTTTCAAAGAACTGCTAATAATTGGTGTTAAAATTTATTCATGACTAGATGGCATTTTGGTAATTATAACCCATTCATTTGCTGTGAGCTGTAGGTGAAATTCTTATTATAAAATAAAGCACATCCCTGAAAAGTTTAGCTTACATTAAATTTTGGTCAAAGATCTCAGTATAATTTAAGCCGTAACTATTAACAAAATTGTTTTGTCATCTCTGAAATTTTCCTAAGGCATCCATTGAGGTTGCAGTAGGCTAAAGTCAGTATGGAGGTGCTCTAGCCAAGCTACATTGTCTACTAATTAATAGTGAAATGGCTGTAGCCTAGAGCCAAGATCAGGGAATTGCAGCTCCTTTCATTTTTAATGTTTACATTAGATCTTCCATTCCTTGTATTAGTGGCCTCTGATTCTTTCCCATTTAGTTTTCACTCTCCGCCCAATTTTTCTGTGGCCAGAAGCACAAATGGAATCTATTTTCCAAATGATTGTTTATAAGCCATTTTCATTTGGACAGCCGAATGGCCTCTCTGCATGGTCCACATCACTCTTGGCTTTCTTCTTCACAGCTGCACAGTCCTCTTGGCACATGGAATAGAATGGAGAGGCTTGATGTCCCATAGCTGCCTGTGGCAGGCTGCATTTGCCTTGTTAGGCAATATAAGTGCTTTGCTGTGCTACTTTGTAATTTATGTCACTTGAGTACAAGTGGGGAGACTTTTAGAGAATTTTCAGAGAAAAATATAAAACAAACTTTTGGAAAATGTGAGAACATAATAAATGCTTAGCAGATAGCATTGTCGTGGGTGATCTGTATCTAATTATTACTCAGCTTTAGGTGGCACTTAAGCCCTTTGTCCAGGATGAGAAGATTCATTTGTATACATCATCATTATCCCTCCTGACACGGGCTTTGGTGACATTAATCTGTGTTTTATTTCCTGCAGCAGTAATGACGGGGTTGTCTTCTGTGGCTTTATTATGTTGTCATGTTTTCTCAGCGATTGTCCTCACAGCACAAAAGAAATATCTCATGTGGGGATAAACTCCAAAATAGCTGACATTTAACAGTCATGCTGGCAGGCATCTAGTTTTCTTCCATTCCTTTCTTTTACCTTGTCAAGCTGAGTCCTGGGGAGTTATCCTTGACTGTGGTCAGCCTGACAGTTGTTTGTAATTTTATGTCAGAACATGTTTTTGAGGTTGAGCTTGTTTCTAAAGACTACATAGCCTGCAGAGTGGGGAGGTGAGATGGGACATCACTCTAAGTCTGCAGACAGCGAGCTGATTTGAGGGAAGCTTGCAGCCATGAAATTAAAAGACGCTTACTCCTTGGAAGGAAAGTCATGACCAACCTAGACAGCAGATTCAAAAGCAGAGACATTACTTTGCAGACTAAGGTCCGTCTAGTCAAGGCCTTGGTTTTTCCTNCTGACCTCAATCATTACCAGAATCAGGGTCTTTTCCAATGAGTCGAATCTTTGTATCAGGTGGTCAAAGTACTGCAGCTTCAGTTTTAGCATCAGTCCTTCAATGAATGTTCAGGGTTGATTTCCTTTAGGATGGACTGGTTTGATCTCCTTGCTGTCCAAGGGACTCTCAAGTTTTCTCTAACACTACCATTTGTAAACATCAATTCTTCAGTGCTCAGCCTTTTTTATGGTCCAATTCTCACATCTTTGTGTGACTACTGCAAAATACATAGCTTTGACTGTATGGACCTTTGTTGGTAAAGTGATGTCTCTGCTTTTTTTTTCTTTTCTTTCTTTGAATATTTTTTTAAACTTATTTGTTTTTTTTATTGAAGGATAATTGCTTTACAGAAATTTGCTGTTTTCTTTCAAACCTCAACATGAGTCAGCAATCAGTTCAGTTCAGTTCAGTCACTCAGTTGTGTCCGACTCTTTGCGACCCCATGAATCGTAGCACCCCAGGCTTCCCTGTCCATCACCAACTCCCAGAGTTCACTCAGACTCACGTCCATCGAGTCAGTGATGCCGTCCAGTCATCTCATCCTCTGTTGTCCCCTTCTCCTCCTGCCCCCAATCCCTCCAAGCATCACGGTCTTTTCCAATGAATCAATTCTTTGCATGAGGTGGCCAAAGTATTGGAGTTTCAGCTTTAGCATCAGTCCTTTCAGTGAACACCCAGGANGAAACTCCAATACTTTGGCCACCTCATGCGAAGAGTTGACTCATTGGAAAAGACTCTGATGCTGGGAGGGATTGGGGGCAGGAGGAGAAGGGGATGACAGAGAATGAGATGGCTGGATGGCATCACTGACTCGATGGACGTGAGTCTGAGTGAACTCCAGGAGTTGGTGATGGACAGGGAGGCCTGGCGTGCTGCAATTCATGGGGTCGCAAAGAGTCAGACACGGCTGAGCGACTGAACTGAACTGAACTGGTGCAGAAGAGTGGGTCGCCAGGCTGACTGATCTGGAGAGACCACCCAATTACAGTCAGTGGCCTTTATGTAGTTCAGGGGTTAACTTCTAAATCTGGTGATGGAGGCACCACAGGGAAGAAATGTACCCAATCCTGTTTTAAGGACAGCAAGGATTGGTGTAGTAGTAGAAACCTAATGATCCCATTTTAAAGCTACAGTTTTTTAAAAGGTATCTCATATGACTTTTCTTTGCATTTGCAGTAACCGAACAGTATAAGCATGGCATCTGTAAACACAGTGTTCAAGAATATGATGATCAGTGACTATTCTCTGTACTTCAGCTCAAGAGCCCCTGGTAACAGCCTCATAAACAAAATGCATGAAATACAAGGAATGATGAAATGAAATTGACCAGTGTTGTTTGTTATATTCTTTATTTAAATATTTTGTTTTGTATTGGAGTACAACCAGTTAACCCTGGAGAAGAAAACAGCACTCCACTCCAGTATTCTTGCCTAGAGAATTCCATGGACAGAGGAGTTTGGTGGGCTACAGTCCATGGGGTCACAAAGAGTCAGACACTAAGTGACTAATAACACATACACAGCCAATTAACAATGTTGTGATAGTTTCAGGTGCACAGTAAAGCCATCGAGCCACGGAGAAGGCGATGGCACCCCACTCCCATGCCCTTGCCTGGAAATCCCATGGGCAGAGGAGCGTGGTAGGCTGCAGTCCATGGGGACCCTAAGAGTCAGACACGACTGAGCGACTTCGCTTTCACTTTTCACTTTGATGCGTTGGAGAAGGAAATGGCAACCCACTCCAGTGTTCTTGCCTGGAGAATCCCAGGGACAGGGGAGCCTATTGGGCTGCTGTCTATGGGGTTGCACGGAATCAGACACGACTGATGCGACTTAGCAGCAGCAGCAGCAGCATTCTCCCCCAAACTCCCCTCTCATCCGGGCTGCCACATAACATTGAGAAGTGTTCCTTGGGCTATATAGTAAGCCCCTGTTAGTCANGGCTGCTGTCTATGGGGTTGCACGGAATCAGACACGACTGATGCGACTTAGCAGCAGCAGCAGCAGCATTCTCCCCCAAACTCCCCTCTCATCCGGGCTGCCACATAACATTGAGAAGTGTTCCTTGGGCTATATAGTAAGCCCCTGTTAGTCACCCATTCTAAATACAGTAGTGTGTACATGTCCATCCCAAACTCCCTAACTATGTCTTCCCCTCACACTTCCCCTCCCTGGTAACCATAAGTTCATTCTCTGTGAGTCTGTTTTAATAAAGCCAATCCCCAGGGCAGACTCAATCTGTGTAACCACTGCGCATTGTCTAATCTCTTGTTGAGACACTCAACACATTCACCTTACAGTTGTGTGTTTCCATGTCAGTCTCTCTCAGAAAGAGAACGTGGCCTCATTTCTCTTGGATTCTGCAGCATAATGCCCAGCACACAATGTTACTGGTTGTGTTTGGGGAATTGAATGGAACCAAATGTTGAGCCAAATATGCATCTATCTGCTGAAAAATTTAAGCAGATGTTTACTTATAGATCTTAAGTGGCACAGCACACATTGTGAAATAAAAACAAGGGGAAACTAGTAAGGGTATTAACAACAAGTAATAGGAAAATGAGCCTAGAACGGAAGACAGAAGACAAGCTTCCCAGCCCCCAGCCCCCTTTTCTTCACTGTCAGCAACTATGGCCGGGGATGGGGGTGCCCTACAGCCTGTTCTGATAAGGCAGAAATAAAGCTGTCAACACAGTTGTTTCACAGAAAGCTTCCTCCAGGCCAGGTGAATTGCCTACAGTCTGGAATCTCCTTGTTGACAATTATACTTTGACATTTAATGTTACGTAAAGCTCATACTGCAGTCCGTGGGGTCACAAAGAGTCAGACACAGCTGAGCAACTGAACTGACTGAACTGAAAGCTCACACCAAGTCAGTATAAAGGGCTGGGGAGTTTTGTCCAAGTTCACGAAACCATGCTCTCCAAATATTTAGAAGGTGACTATCACAGAAAAAACAAAAAGCATGGAGACCCAGTGCAGGGTAAGGGAGTTAGAGAAGGTGAGGTTCAGAATAAAGGAGACCACCACTTTACAAAACAGCTCACCTTTCATGAGGCGGGAAGGGGCAGCAGTCAGATGAGGGAGCCGCTGCACTAACCCAAGGAAAGAGTAAGTAGAGACAGGCACATATGTGGANAGAGAAGGTGAGGTTCAGAATAAAGGAGACCACCACTTTACAAAACAGCTCACCTTTCATGAGGCGGGAAGGGGCAGCAGTCAGATGAGGGAGCCGCTGCACTAACCCAAGGAAAGAGTAAGTAGAGACAGGCACATATGTGGAAATCCGCTGTCTTAAGGGAGCCTGTTCTCCGAGGTTGTTCGGGTTAGTTATCTCTTTAATGGCTGGGGCAAGGAGTTCTGAGATCAGTCCAGAGGCTGGGACCAGCTGGGAGCTGGGCGTCATCAACCTTAATGTCCATTTTTTTCTTCCAGTGAGAGAGTTCTTTGTTTTGCATAGAATGGTGGGGAGGATTGGAGGGGAGTTTTAACTCCAGGCTATTTTAAGTGGTGTAACTTTCCTTCACCCAGTTTTAATATTATTTTAATTTATTCTGTATAGGCACAGAGCTGAGTGCTGCTATACAAATATTAACTCAGTTATTTTTCTTAATAACCCTCTAGGGTAGGCACTGTAATTACCCTTATATTACAGATGAGGAAACTGAGGCAGTGGAAAATAAAGACTAAAGAAATAAACCTGCCCGATGTCACTGCATGGCTAGTAAGTAGCAGAGCTGAGACTCACCCTCAGGCTGTGTAGCTACAGAAATCTGTGCTCTTTCCTGCTGAGCTGGGTTGCTTCACTTTTGTTCAGCTGTTTAATGAAACACAAAGACTTAAGGCAGCTGAGGTTTGACTCTTCTAGCCCTAGGATTTCTTTAAAATTCAGCTTATAAATACCCCAAACCCTTGAGATTGTTGTCTTAAAACTCCTTTTTCCATTAAAAACTTACTGATATTTAATAAGCCTTGCTGTGTGCTAGACTTACAGGAAAAGGCAAGATAAAGAGGACACACCTGTCCTCCAGAAGCTTTTGGTTGAGTAGGGTGGTAATTTGGGATGTTCTGTAGAGCTCAGACCTTTCATTGAATTATGCTACCTATCTAGCATCCTACCAGAATCATGGTAACAGACGAAGGGGCCCCAGACTATTTGGGGGAAACAATAAAGGATACTCACTAACAGGATGAAGCCCTAACATTGAAACAAGTTCCAGATCAGATTAAGGATGGACAAAATATTGGTTGTGTATAATCTTCATTGTGTGTGGATATTTATCCCAAATTAATTTCACAATACTCCCATTTCTAGAAGTACTTCTTACTTTTTATTTTCCCAGACTAACTACATTTTGTAAATATGTATCATTCTTCACAGTTCTATAAATTTTCTGTGTTTATTCCTATAATAAAGTATACAAGAAAGGTTTATTTTCTTCCTAGATTTGTTTGGGAAAATGATAGAATTTTATGCATCTTTGAGGCTTTTTCATTTCATAGAATCGCTTTGGGGACTTTAACAAGAAGATAAACATAAAGTGTTAGCAAACTTCCTGGCACATAGGAGGACTCAGATTGATTTGTCTGAAAGAGAGGTGGTATCTATGACACATGGTTAAGAGCCAGGCTCTTAGGGCAGAAAGGCTTCATTTCAAACCCCAGTTCTGCCACTTCTTAGCTCTGTGGCCCAAGCCGAGGTCTCCGTTCCTGTTGATAACCTCCATTGTGCATCTGTCCTGCGGTGATAACAAGACTTACATCACCACAGGTGGGATTAAATGAGATGATACAGAGCATCTGGCCCAAGCAGCTCAGTAATGGTTAATTGTCTCTACACTAATCACACCACTGCCATCTGCCTTGCCTCTATAGCCCTACTACCACCACTCCTGGGGCTTTTGTGGCTGGTTTAATATCTACAATAAAAAGTTAAGATTAAAAACCCGGTACTTTGGGGACTTACCTTGTGGTCCAGTGGCTGAGATTCCACGCTCCCAATGCAGGGAGCCTGAGTTTGATCCCTGGTCGGGGAAGTAGATCCCACATACCATAAGAATTCACATGCCACGACAAAGACCAAAAATCCCACGTGCTACAACTAAGATTTAGCACAGCCAAATAAATAAGGTATTTTTAAAAAAAACCAAAAGGTACTTACTACAAAAGAGTACTTATGAACTATTATGTTATTGTATGATATAATTTTCTAGACGAGTCCTAATATCCAAGTCATGGATTTATCTCCAAGAGATAGATTTACTGCTCCACTGACTTAATTCTCAGGTGTGCAGAACACTGTGTTCTAGCCAGAATTTTCTAGAGACTCACCTGAAGCGAGGATTGAAGTATTAGTGATTTAATTGGGATATACAAAGCCAGGCCAGTGAGGTAAAGAAGCATTGAAGGGAGTCACAAAAAGACAGATGAGCTGTGGAAAGCTGTCAAACTTAGAAGGAATGGAGGTTGCCAGTGGGTAGGGGGAGGAGAAATGGGGAGTTGCTAAATGGATACACACTTTCAGTTTTGCAAGATGAAAAAGTTCTAGAGTGAATATACTTGTGTGAAATTCTAGAAATTTCTAGAGTGAATAATAAAAGTTGCAGTGTGAATATACTTGATGTTATTGAACTGCAGGTGTAAATATGGCTAAGATGGTAAATTTTGTGTCATGCTTGTTACCACAATTTGAAAAGGGAGACTGGACAGTTGCCTTCCCTCCCATCACCAGTAGGTCAGAGTTTGCCCCTTGGGGAGTTAAGTCCCCCACATTTACAGGTTACTTGGGGCTTCCCCAGCTGTTATGTGGGATGCCAGCCCCCATATCTGTAAGTAGAAAGAGAAGGGAGAAGCTCCAGGTGGGTGACTGATGGGGCCAGCTGCCCAGCAGCAGCCACAGGAACATTCGACACTCCCAGGGCAAGTGATGCTGCTGATGTAAACTGAGCCCCCCAGGGAGCAGGGAGCAGACCAAGGGAGTCTGAAGATGGCGGTGGTCTCCCTTTTTGTGTTAATGAAATAATGGTTTCTGTGCTCTGCATTTCTTTAATTTTTTTTCTTTTTTAATAGCATAAAAGCATTGCCGTGAGTGTGTATGCCTTGTATTAGAAACCCATATATCATTATTACTTGGCTGGATGCAGAACATGATTGTTCCTCTTGTTCTTTGCCCTCTTTGCCTTTGGAAATAAAGTGAGCCCTGATTACTTATCCTAGTTACTTATTTGTCACATAATGCAATGAAAGAGGGAGCAATTTTAAGATACTTCATATTTTTTGAAAAATAAGAAAGTCTTGATTTTTCATGGTCTTTTTAATGTTCTAAATACTAGCAAACATCATTAGCAATTCTGCTCTGAATTCCTGCTCTGGGCATTTTCTCATAGGAAAATTTCCTAATAAATAACACAAGTTCCCTTATGTTTTCTTTGGGTCCAGTTTTCTTTGGCTTTACTAGAATCATCACTATGGGAAGACAAATCAGTCAATATTTCCTAGAAAAAAGTTAGATATAGTTGTATTTTTAAAAATGTGTAAGTATTCAATAGTTCACATTAAAAAAAAAATCACAGTTAGAAAATGTGAAAATCATGCTTATTTACCTCTTGATAAATGGTGGCATAGTTTTGTGTTTAGGGAAATGAAGTTTTGATCATAATCCTCAGACCAAACTCATATGACAACCAAGTAGATAAAAAGATTTTAGAATGAGACAAAAAGACTCTGGATGGACTTCCTAAGATGCTGGAGTATAGAGTTATTTTGAGGACTGTCTGGGCCTTCCTCCATTTACTGCTTTTTGGTCTTCACTTGCATCCTCAGATGCGACTGTCCTCAGTCTGAGAGTTTGAAAATCAACAGAACTCCATGTTAGGCTTACCTTTCCTGGGATAATGGTAGATGCCTGAGTTTTCAAGGTCTGTGGTTTAGGAAGAATTATGCTCTTGGATCCTGTGAGACCCTGCCCTGAGTGGACTGTCTGCCCTTGCTCGGGGTCCTCAGGGCCAATAGAATCTGCTCTGAGATAGAGTATTTGGTCTCTTTCATTAATTAAACCAGGGATTGAATCCAGTCATATTGTCTGTGTGCATATGTGTGAGCTTTTGCTCCATCCCATTTATATCTCCAAGAAATCCTGCAGTATGGGAATGCAGCCTGGGAAGAGAGGCAGACATGTAATACTTACGAACTTGGAAATGGATGGGTTTTGTTTTAATTGACTTTATAGACTATAAATTGAGCCTTTACATATTTTCAGTTTTACATTAACATTCATTTTGCAGGTCCTTTAAAATGATTTCTGGCTAGATTATTTTTGAAGGAGTGCCAAAAGTATCCTTCCAATGATCTCTTTTTGTTTATCAAAGAGAAAAGTAAAACTACTCTAAAAATTGCAACAGATCATTATTATTTACCGGGCCTGTTGTCCCTTAAACCCTAGGGTGCAATTAAGAGTTAGAGTAAGAGGAAGCACATTTTGATAGCTTTATTTGGTGGTTGAATTGCTACCCATGGTAAAAGAGATGAATAGATGAAGCACGTTTATCCAAAGAAATGTTACCGTTTAAGCATGGCATTCAAGTGCAGGTTGAATACATTGTTGGATTCAACAGTTATATTTTCTCACCAACTATAAAAGAAAAGTGTTTTCTTTTGTGTTTTAAATCAAATTCATGAATAAACATTGTAGTAAATTAAACAACGCTCTCCGATATCATCCATTGTTCAAGAACTTTCAATAAACATTTTTTGACTACTTTGAACAAGGTGTTAAGGATTCCCAGATGAATAAAACAGGATCTACCCTCAGGGAGCTCACAAGCTAGCTGATGAATTAGACACCAATAAATAATAAATATACATAATAAATGCTCTGGGAACACAAGGAAGAAGGTAATTAATTCCACCTGAGGGGATGGAAAAGACTTCGCAGAGGAAGAATCTTTAATCTATGACTGAAAGATAAGTTGGTGTATTTGTTAAGGTGAATAATGCTGGCTGCTGTTACACTTCTACATCCTAACACAATAGGAGATTTATTTCTCACTCACATCATAGGCCAACAAGCCAAAGCAGTGACAAAAGGTGTCTGTGCTTCACACAGTGATCTGGGGACCCTGGATCGTTTCTACAGGTTGCTTTACTTTCTTGCAGATCCTTAGAATCTGAGGTCTACAGACAGAAGTTCTTATGGGCCTGACCAAAAAAGCGTCCCCATCACTTCCATTCACATTTTGTTTTCTGAGACTCAGACTTAACGGCCGCATCCAAGTGCAAGGGAGATGGAAAACGTATTTCAGCCAGATGCCCAAAGAGAAGAGGAGAACACAGATTCTAATCAATGCTAGTAATCTGACTACAGTGAGTAAGGATGGAGATACACAGTACTACATATAGAATAGATACATAGCAAGAACCTCCTGCATAGCACAGAGAACTCTGTTCAGTATCTTGTAATAACCTGTGATGGAAAAGAATCAAAAAACGTGTATATATATATATATATATTATATATATAATATATAACTGAATAATATATATAATATATAAATGAATTACTTTGCTGCTGTCTCTTATACACATCTCTTCCTAAGATGCTGGAGTATAGAGTTATTTTGAGGACTGTCTGGGCCTTCCTCCATTTACTGCTTTTTGGTCTTCACTTGCATCCTCAGATGCGACTGTCCTCAGTCTGAGAGTTTGAAAATCAAGAGAACTCCATGTTAGGCTTACCTTTCCTGGGATAATGGTAGATGCCTGAGTTTTCAAGGTCTGTGGTTTAGGAAGAATTATGCTCTTGGATCCTGTGAGACCCTGCCCTGAGTGGACTGTCTGCCCTTGCTCGGGGTCCTCAGGGCCAATAGAATCTGCTCTGAGATAGAGTATTTGGTCTCTTTCATTAATTAAACCAGGGATTGAATCCAGTCATATTGTCTGTGTGCATATGTGTGAGCTTTTGCTCCATCCCATTTATATCTCCAAGAAATCCTGCAGTATGGGAATGCAGCCTGGGAAGAGAGGCAGACATNTTTTTTTGAAGTAGACTTTATTGCTTCAGATTGGAGGCATTATATTTTCATTTTTAAACAATTAAGCATTGATTTTACAATAGGATTATAATCTTGAAATTAAGGGCCACTTTCATACTCTGTATATTTCCCAATAGTTTTCCCAGACCACTGATGTAAAAAATTACTCAGTGTTTAATTAATTACCTGACAGTTTGATAATAGCATCAGAGAAATGGGTTTTATTTAAAAATCAGAAAGGACTGTCACTGGCCCATGGCCAGTTTCTAAATAATTCACTTCAGATGGACTCGCAACAAAGGGCATCTGTATTAACTCATGAGACCAAACATGTCAGTTGCCCGAGTGTCCAAGGCTTTAAGTTGGGCCAGAATCATGAAAACTATTCTTGTTCTCTAGGTATTTAAGATTTCTCATTAACAAAAATGTATATCGTTCTTGGGAAATCTTTATGATATTTTTGAGAGTAGTCCTCCCTCAGAACATGGGTCTAATTTACTATAAAACTAAATATTTTATTTGAAACTAGAAAACATGTAAAATAGATTTACGAACTCAGTCACCCTAAAAATAGTAGATTAATGCGGCTGTCAGTTGGAGGATTATGCAGGTGTTTATAAAAGTACTTGCTACTCCAACCAGTCCACTTCATTCACTCCATGCCAAGGCTGTTATAACGATAGCCTCAACTGCCACTTAAACGGAAGCGTCTAACCATAAGAAATTGTTATGTCAGACTTTGTTTTATGTGGATAAATATTTCCTCTGTACTAGAAGCATTCTCATTAGTGACTTGTTGAGAAATTGAGGGCCTGACTGTGAGAATGAGAGTCCAGTGCTAGCTCTCTTTGCACCTACTGCTTTGGCCTCTTGGATTTGTGACATTGCTTACTGATCATTCCATCTGATGCCTCTGTGCTTTGCTTTTATTTGAAATTGCAGCAGGGTAATTTAAGTCACTTTAGATTTCACTTCTCACCTTCAGAGCCTAATGGAGACTTTAAGCCAGAGACACATGTTGTCAACACTCTCAGATTACATGGGAAACTTAAAAACAAATTTACCAAGTTTATGAGTGAGGCAGATTTGGTACAAAATCTAAATTTATTCATTTTAACTAAACAAACTGTGAATTGTTTCTCATTGGCGTTAATGAAGACACTACACTAAATCTATCTTCTTATTTAATTCAGTTCTTCAGGGATCCTCTGCCTGAGAGCCAGTTGAGAATCGCAAGGAGAAGTCCTTTGAGTCCTGCCCTTTAGCCAACCCAGTGGGGAGAAAGGACCTCAAGGAGGAGGTGACTTTCGAGCCACATGACTCAGTGGCACAGAACCCACCTGACATTGCCGGAGATGCAGGGGAGAGTGGGTTTGATCCCTGGGTCAGGAAGATACCCTGGAGGAAGAAAATGGCAAGCCACTCCAGAATTCTTGCCTGGAAAACATTATGGACAGAGGAACCTGGTGGCCTACAGTCCATGGGGTTGCAAAGAGTCAGACACAACTGAGTGAGCACACACACAGGACTGCAAAACACAAAACCAAGCAATCAGCGGTTCTTCTATGGGCTCCACCCTGCCCTTCTGGAAGAGACGATCCTGAATATTCCTTTGCCTTTAATTTCCAAAGTGTGTGGACTAGGGTGGGGGTTCTAGGAGCTATGGAATACAAAATAAGGAAAGAGAGAATAGTTTCCCATTTTGCTATTCACTTCTCTTCTGTCCCTACTTTCGTGCGTACATTGACAGGCACATCTCTCCTAGATTCCCTGCTCCCCAATTCCTCTATGCGCTTCAGTTTGCTTAATCTTTTTTTTTTCTTTTCTGTTTTTCCTTCTCCATTGCAGCTAGAAGTCATAGAGGCAAAAGTTGTTCCACGATGGAATATTGTTGACAGCCATTCCAGCATCCCCACCTTAAAGTCTAATCATAAGACCTCTGGGTTCCACAAGCTGCACCTGTAATTTTTCTCCCTTTCTCACTGAAAGAGTATTTTTTTAAAAAACCTAAAACCTTTCTTAAAATCGGTACTACCCCCCGCAAAGCAAACTATCATAATAAACATCTGAAGGTGACAGAGAATGAAGTTAGAGCAACCTTAGAATATTTTAGTCTTTATTAGTTTAATTCAGTCTGCCTATTACTTTAGGAGATGCATTGCAGCTCATTACCTCTGCTGTTTTAACAATCACATGTAAAGAATTTACTTTAGATTCTCTGATATCTGTAGTTTGGTGACTTTACCCCAGTTTCACAAGTCTTCTGCTGATTTTGTGAAATTCTATCGCTCTTAATATGTGCCATTTAAGAGTGATTTTAGATTTATATTCCCTAAATGGCAACCCACTCCAGTATTCTTGCCTGGAGAATCCCATGGACTGAGGATCCTGGTGGGTTGCAGACAACGGGGTCACAAAGAGTCGGACACGACTAAGTGACTTTACTTACTTACTTACTATCTGTAAGTATTTTGGTACTCTGATCCGATCTAACAGATGTTTTTCAAAGTCGTTATTCAAAAACAACTCTGTGACCTTAGCAATGGACAGGGAGTGGCAGCTCTGGCTTGACCTTGTTGATCTGGGTTTCCTGGACAGAAAGGCAGCTGGGTGGAGGAGAAAGGGCCGCCTCCTTCTCTTGGTGAGTGAGGTTACCCCAAGCTCAGCTTCCTGCAGGACCGACTCTTCCTCCCCAGATAGCTCTACCGTAGCATCCAGATGCTTGGCTTTCTCTGGCCCTTCATGTAAGCAGCTGACACCCTACATTGCAGCTGCCTGACAGTGAGCGCTGAGCACTGATGCGGCTGCTTCTCATGCTTGTCCTAAAAAGTGGAGGCTTGCAGGCGAGTGAGATTCCTCCGCCGGAACTCAGACTCACGCTGCGGCAACAGCAGCAGCACCACCACCCCCTCCAGCAGCATGCTTCTTTGTGGGACGACGAAAGCATAGACCCTTGGCTTACATTAATTTTCCTAATAAAGCCTATTCTTTAACTCATGCCACGTGGTGTTGAACAATTCTCCCCAAATCTTGGTGCTTGACAGGTGGGACTCATCCCGTCTGACAGTACTGGACAAAAGAAAGTAAGCTGATATAATCTCTGCCCGTTAGGGAGAAAAAGGCATGAACAGTCCTGTGGAATAGCCAATGAACATATAAATTGTCCCACATCACCCCTGCTTTGTTGGGACTGGCTTTGTGGCAGTGGTGGAATCCATAAAGAATACCTCTACTGGTACTTGATTGTCTGAGAAGTGAAAGGAGTATAGAGGAGTAACCCCATGAGATCATCTGCTTTTCTATTAGTTAAGACATTAACTAAGGTATACATTTATTTCTCTCTCGTGTACCCTTCTAGGCAGGAGCAGTCTATGACAACAGGGACCTAGGATCCTTCTACCTTGCTGCCCACTCATCCCAGGGCATTATCTTTATCCAAGATATCACACCACCACTGTATCTGCATTTCAGCCAACAGGAAGGACAGAGAGGCAGAGAGGGCCAGTTAGAAGACGCACACGTGGACTCTGCTAGAGATGAGCAGATGGATAATGGAGTCATTCCTGCTGACCTCAGGTGGCAACACTGCCGAATTTACCTCCACAGGAAATCGGACTGTACCATATACTAGTCAGTAAAAAAGGATTATAATTTTACAAAATTGGCATCTAGGAAGAGTCGGTGAAACACCACACAAAGTGAGCAAATGGCTTATGGAAAATTCAGTTAGAGAACAGGGAGAGCCCCATCAGTTTTCTCATAGGCGAGCCATTGCCTAATATGTGGCTGGGAAAAGGCCAGTAATCTGGGGTGAATGACAAGGTAAGGACCATGGAGAACTGAACTTGTTTCTTTCATGAAGTGTGCTGACTAAACAAAATGGGAAAACAGGTGGACCAAAAATGGTGTCTGTCATTCAGCATTTGCTCTGTGCCATGTAGGTGCCAGATACTGTGTAGGAATTATGACAATGAGATTGAAGGAGACATAGTTTTTGTTCTTGAATAGCTTATATTATAATGAGAGAGATAAGCATTAATTAAAATATTATGATGGATATACCCAGATAAAGTCAGAGATTCTGTAAAAGAAGGGAAAATGGAAAGAAAGAGTACTGATGAGCAACTAGCAGTCTCTGAGACAGTTGGTATAGTAATTAGTTTATCCAACAGATATTTATTAATTATCTACTATGTGTTAGCTCTGCTCTAGGGGGGTAGAGCTCCAGTAGTGATCTATCTATCATTGTATCTGTCTATTATCCTATTCTCTATCTATTTTGTATGCACAGTGAAAAGTCTGGAGTTTATACACACTCTTAAGTCTACAAGAGTCATCACCTCTGCTGATGGATATACTTCTATAGGGGATAAACATTTTACAGAATATATATTTATCCATATAATTTAAAAATTATTTTAAAATGATGAATGTGTATGTGTGTGTACTTTAGTCACATTTGACTCTTTGCAACCTTTTGGGCTATAGCCAGCCAGGCTCCTCTGTTCAAGGGATTTTTCAGGCACGAGTACTGGAGTGGGTTGTCATTTTTCTTCCAGGGGATCTTCCCGACCTAGGGATCAAACCCATGTCTCCTATGTCTGCTGCATTGCAGACAGATTCTTTACCTGCTGAGCCATCAGGTTTTAAAATGGTATTAAATAGTAGCAAACAAATTGGAGCTATCAAATAGACTATCAAAACACCCAGGAAAATCAGGCTAGGAAAAAACACATGAGGAGTCCATACAGCCGAGAAGCAGCAGACCACTTGTGGACTCGGGGCTCGTCAGTGGAGGCAAAGAAATTAAAATTTTCTGCACAACAGAGATGGAACTGGACTTCAAGTCTTTGTGGATCATAAGGTTGTTACACAAATGGTATTGTTGACATAACTTTTGGCTGATTACTGATGATACTTTGGAGTACCTGTCATCAGCAACTGGGAGGTAAAGGAATGAACTGCTGCTGATTGAGTAGGGATCATAACAAGACAGCCAAGCAAGAACAAACACCACAGGAAATATGTGAGATACAGGAATTGTGCTTAGCTTTGTTTTACAGATGAGGAAACTGAGCACAGAGTGTTGAATATGTCTTCTAAGATCCTACATTTAAAAATGGTGATGCTAGGATTTATACCCAGGCAATTTGGCTCTGCTGCTTATAGCCTTGGTACAAGTAATTTATAATGATGGCTTCGTGTATTGGAGAAGTTGTAGAGTAAGAATGCAAGATAAAAAGGAAAAAAATATNCCTACATTTAAAAATGGTGATGCTAGGATTTATACCCAGGCAATTTGGCTCTGCTGCTTATAGCCTTGGTACAAGTAATTTATAATGATGGCTTCGTGTATTGGAGAAGTTGTAGAGTAAGAATGCAAGATAAAAAGGAAAAATATATATATCAAAGAAGCAGATATATACATATACATGTGTGTGGGCATGCCTGTTAAGTCGACTCAGTGGTGTCCAGCTCTTTGTGAGCCTATAGACTGTAGTCCACCAGGGTCCTCTGTCCATGGGATTCTCCAGGCAAGAATACTAGAGTGAGTTGCCATGCCCCCCTCCAGGGGATCTTCCCAACCCAGGATCAAGCCCGTATCTCTTTTATCTCCTGCATTGACAGTTTCTTTACCACTAGTGCCACCTAGGATGCTCTATACATATAATTGCTTATACATAAATGTTAATCTCTTCCTCTCTTCTTGATAGTTTTTGAACTTTTATTGAATATGAATTACAGCTTATTATCCTCAAAATATTATTGTAGCTCAATTTCATTCTCTATAGAATGAAAAGATCAAACATTTATTGACTGTTTCTGGGCAAAACAATCTACACTTTTCACGAAATCCTGGAGACAACCCTAAAAAAAGTAGGCATGGTTAAAGTCAGTTTTCAAATTAAGAAATCAAGTCTCGGAAAGTTTGAGTAACTTGGCTCTTGCTGTGTATAAGCTTCTGCTCAAATCAAGACAGAATTGTACCTGCAGAGCTTTTATTTTGTTTGTGATACTGTACGATATTCTGTTCTCTACTGTCCAAAATTAAGTTCCTTTTGAAATAATTTTATTTTTCTCTTGAGCCTTACCTACCTGTTTAGTCACCCAATGAGAAGTTATAGAAAGAGATGCTTCTTTTGCTTCACATTTATTTTAAATAATTTAAGTGTTGGACCTCTGTCAAGAACAGAGCTTGCCTGATTTTAGGAGCATCTACTGAAGTTTGTTCTTTCCCTGTACACAGTTGCCTCTTGGATTGTGTAGGCAGTAATACTGTGATTATTATTCAAATTAGAAATGCCACCATTTGATACCCCCCTTTTTTCTAGTTTCAATTTTTAAGATAATTTGTATGGCCAAACAATCTGGACATAACTTCTATTTCCTCAGCCTTTTTTATCCCTTATATTTTTTTCTAGATATCATCTTAAAATTTGATTTTTTTGATTGAGTATATAATCTGTTAATTTCCTTCTCAGTTCCCTTCTTTTCACTCCTACCTAAACATATTCTTTCATTTTCTCTAATCCTAAACCCAGTTTACTGTTCTATGTACACAAGCTGTCTTATTTTGTCACAGTATATAACTCAGTCTTAGCTAGTCTGCTTAGCTGTCATCACCATTATTTCCATAACTCAGAAGAATATGGTTTAATTTATTGTAACAGTATTTGATTCATAAACAAATTCTAAAAATTTGTTCTGCTAGTTAGTGGTCTGCAGTAGATAGGAACAATATATTCCTGAAGGAATCTGAGCTCAAAAAGGACTCTTTCCCATTGATTATGAATTAGAAATCCACTTGAATTAACACATACCCTTATAATGTCAATACTTACTGAGAATGTTTACCCAATTTAGCCTTTCACACCTTAGTGCATAGATATTACTTTAATGAGATAATCATGCTCTTTTTCCCTTGGTACCTAGTTGAGCTCAGTCATAATGCTGTAGACATGTGAAAGTGAAAGTCACTCACTTGTGTCCAACCCTTCGCGACCCCATGAACTATACAGTCTATGGAATTCTCCAGGACAGAATACTGGAGTGGGTAGCTCNCCTTGGTACCTAGTTGAGCTCAGTCATAATGCTGTAGACATGTGAAAGTGAAAGTCACTCACTTGTGTCCAACCCTTCGCGACCCCATGAACTATACAGTCTATGGAATTCTCCAGGACAGAATACTGGAGTGGGTAGCTCTTTCCCTTCTCCAGGGGATCTTCCCAACCCAGGGATCAAACCCAGGTCTCCCGCATTGCAGGTAGATTTTTTTTTACCAGCTGAGCCACAAGAGAAACCCGTAGACATATGAGTGATGTAGATAATTCTGAGGCATTCCAGGAAAACCTCTGATATACCTGTGGGATTTCAACTGAGACATCCACAAGGCGGCGCTGAAGAGCAGAGGTGGAGAAGGGCGTGCCCCTACTGAGTGTCTCAGCAGTAGCTTCCCTGCGCCCTGTGTAGTATGAACAGTTTCCCCAGTTCTATAAAACAATGTTTCTCAACCGTCAGTGTGCATGTGATTCATCCTGGGATCTTAATAACTGCAGATTCTGATTCAGCGGCTCTGAGGTGGAGCCCAGGATGCCACATTTCTAATAGGTTTCCAGGCAATGCTGATACTGCTGGTCTGGGTGACATTTTCGGTCACAATGTTATAAAAGGTGTCCAAGAAAAGTTTCAAAAATAGTGACTTTTTAGATATTCTTTCATTTCTAAATACTTTTTAGCTTCTCTTACAGAGATTCATTTCTCTTCTAAGCTCTCAGCAGTGTTATTTTATTTTTCAACTAACAAGATTTCTGATGTTTCCTTCCCTTTTCTTTTTTTTTAAATTCAGTTTTGACAGCCAGTAAATCCTACCAGTGGGTTTCGTGACTCAATGGTAAAAAATATCTGCCAGTGCAGGAGATATGGGTTCAATCCCCGAGTTGGGAAGATGCTCTGAAGAAGGAAATGGCAGCCCACTCCAGTATTCTTGCTTGGGGAATCCCATGGACAGAGGAGCCTGGTGGGCTACAGCCTATGGGGTTGCAAAGAGTCGGACACGACTGAGCGACTGAACGTAACAAGTCCTACCAGTGCAGAATTTAGATTTTCTTATGACTGAACTGGCCCTTCATTTGATTTTTATTCTGTGAACTATTCTAAGCTCATACATTTGAGAACTAACTTCAAGTAAATACGTTACTCTTCTTAAATTGTGAGCTTCCCGTTTGCTCCACAGCAGCCAACGCCCCACGGGTTTGGGTGTGGTTGAGAGCTGGAGGCCACCAGCACTCGCCAGCTTTGCCACCGCCGGCCCTACTGTTGTGTCACTGAACATCTGCCCTCTCCTGTCTTCTGGGACACCTCTGTGTTCTGCTCCTAAATGGTCCTTTTTGGGGCATTTTGCTGTCTTGACCCCCCCTGGGTGTCTCCAGCCTTTTCTTACACTTTGAAATGTCCCTGTACCTCTCTCTGCATGTCACGTCTTACTCCCTTTTAAGACAGGTTATTCCTACCTGCTCCATGCAGTTGACTACATCTCTCTGCTCCGTAAAGGGACTTGCACAATTCTACTAGAGCAATTACCAGCTACTGCAATGTTTTATTTATGTGTTTGTGTTAGCACCGGAATGTGAGGTTCTCAAGAGCAAAAGTATTATCTTATTCATTTTTATTTCTGTAACTCCTGGTGTAATACCTGGGCTTCCCTGGTAGCTTAACTGATAAAGAATCTGCCTACAATATACCTAGGGCCTGCTGGGCACAGAATAAATGTTAAATGAATGAATACATCTCTTATTTTTAATGTGTTGATATTTTTATCGAAACATAGTTGATTCACAATGTTGTGTTACTTTCAGGTGTACAGCAAAGTGACACACGTGTGTGTGTGTGTGTATGTGTGTGTATTCTTTTTCAGGTTCATTTACTTTATAGGTCACTACAGATATTGAGTGTTGTTCCAAGTAGATCCTTGTTAGTTATCTAATCCCAGTCTCCTAATTTACCCCTCCTACCTCCTTTTCCCTTTGGTAACTCTAATTTGTTTTCTATTCTGTGGGTCTAATTCTGTTTTGTGTATAAGTTCTTTTTTATCATTTTTTTAAAATTCCACATGTAAGTGATATCCTATGATATTTCCCTGGTGGCTCAGGCTGTAAAGCATCTGCCTCCAATGAGGGAGACCCAGGTTCGATCCCTGGGTTGGGAAGATTCCCCTGGAGAAGGAAATGGCAACCCACTCCAGTACTCTTGCCTGGAAAATCCCGTGGATGGAGGAGCATGGTAGGCTACAGTCCATGGGGTCGCAAAGAGTCGGACACGACTGAGCAACTTCACTTCACTATGATATTTGTCTTTCTCTGTCTGAATTACTTATTTTGATAAGCAGAATACATTTGTGGGTCAGCCTCTTTTTTCTTGCCATTTACTCTGTCTGATTGCCCCTTTGTCATTTACCTCACAGAACTTGCCATTTCTCAGCTTTGATTTATGTACAGTCTTAGCCAAACCAATGATATAAATTATCCATAAGTCGTTTGTTTATTTTCTGCTGGGCTTTACTGACTGCTTGAGTGCTGAGTCTATAAAGCTGCAGTCCTTCCTATTGACTAGTCTATATATGTTATGGTCAGACCTCCTGTAGAGGTACTTTGGCAGCTTTGCCACCTGAGAGCAGTAGAAGCTTTGGTGTTGCTCACCATCTATGGCAGAGAAGGCAGTGGCACCCCACTCGAGTGCTCTTGCCTGGAGAATACCATGGACGGAGGAGCCTGGTGGGCTGCAGTCCATGGGGTCGCTGAGAGTCGGACACGACTGAGCGACTTCACTTGCACTTTTCACTTTCATGCACTGGAGAAGGAAATGGCAACCCACTCCCGTGTTCTTGCCTGGAGAATCCCAGGGACGGGGGAGCCTGGTAGGAGGCCGTCTGTGGGGTCGCACAGAGTCAGACATGACTGAAGCAACTTAGCAGCAGCAGCAGCAGCATCTATGGACCTCATGTGAAGGGGCAGTGCTTCAGTTACAGTCGTCCGGTGATTCACGAAATGCTTTGTTCCTGCCATTCAGGTGGGCCCTGCAATGCACTATTTCCTACGTTTGCCTTTTATTTCCAAAGTGACTTTGTTAGAACTGGTAGCCTGATTCGTTAATCTGCTGCTGGTGGTATATAACATAGCCACACAGTACTCCAAATTTTGTCATTGTTTACAGTGCTAATAGAACTGTTTGTAACCTAATCGGGTCGGTTTTCTGTATATGGAACCTAAATGATGACGAATGAGTTACTCAAAGGATGAGTGAAAATCACCTTTAGATTGTATCAGAGCCTGGGTGGTGCTGGGTTGTCTAAGCAGAATGTCTTAGACCGAGACACCGGAGGCTGGGCTGTGGTGCAGACAGGAGAGACAGAGGGTGGGGGGCCAGGCCTCCGGAGGGTCTGGAGACACATGGTCAGTATTGAAGTCGGCCAAACCTAGGAAGAGAGACAAGACATCCTCCTGAGGATCCCTCGGGGATCGTCCTGAGCAGTCTAGGAGCAAGAGCAACCAGAAACTCAGCGAAAACTGTCCAGGAGGGATGGGCACCATGCTTTATAACCTCCCAGGCACCAGTGCTCAGGAATGGAGTGACTAGAGAAGGGTGACCAAGAAGGCTTCTCTTACAGGAATGGACCATTTTTCCTCAGCAATAGAGGACCATCTTGATAAATGCATTGGTGAAGAACGAAGGAGAAAGGGGGATCTGAAGTTAGATTAGTGTTAAGCAGAGTTTAATTAATCTCATTGTTTAATGTTTTTGTGTATTCCTTTGTGTATTAGTTGACTGCACTGCTTACTTCAGTAACTTTCCACTACCACCATCTGGAAAAATAAAAGCCAGGTAGATCTCTAGGGAATATGCCCATGGAATGAAGATAATATTTTAATTCCAACATAGGAAGCAATGGAAAAACACTGAAGGCACCTTCTGAGAAAGAGATAACTATTATCATCCGTCCCAGCAAGGAGGTCTGCATAGCTCAAATGTCTGTGTTGGTGACTGGAAGGTACGGAGGCTACTGGTCATGAGAATTTGCCTCCTTCCACATAAACGTGCACAAGAAGAAAAGGTCCTCCAAAGATTTTAGTCTTTCCATGCCTGCAGCCCTTGTGGGAATCCATGGGGAACTGGTGGTTTTGAACAGAAGACAGGTTAACTCGTTGCCACACTAACCTTAACCACCGTCATAATTTTGTCTGGTTTTATAGAATGTTAACTTTTCTTCCCCTCCTTGTTTCCCATACTTTGGGGAGCTTGTGCAACATCCTAGACACGTCTAAGTCCTGGTAAAGGTCACGTGCCTAATTACAAAAAAAAAATCTGCATGTATTGTGGATACTGTGTACTCAACTTGCTCCATGGAGAGAATGGTCCCTGGTCTGTACCAGCTGATGGATTTATTCATATCTTCCAGGTCTCTGGCTCCTGATTCATGGAATGAATCAGTCAGACCTTGGCTTCCTAGTAGAGTTCTTCCTTACAACCCCCATTCTCTTTTGTTGTTGCTCAGTTGCTAAGTCATGTCTGACTCTTTGTGACCCCATGGCCTGTGTCACGCCAGGCTTCTTTGTCCTCTCACTGGGATCCTATGCTCATTGGCATCCATAGTAACGTTCCTTTGGATCTTTCTACCACCTCAGATACTAGCAGGGCCCCTGTTGCTACTCAGCATTAGCCCTTCCACTTTGGGAGAGGTTGCCACTGACCCAGCAGTCCTCAACAATTTTTTCTACCTCACCATATTTGGGAATAGAACTGTACCTACCAGTAACCTGCAGCTATAGCCATTGCCCAGGAATATTTTCAGCAAATATTTAATGAGTCCCTGCTGTGTGCTCAGCATTACACTAAGCCCTGGGGTGAATAGTGAAGAAAATGCAGACTCTGCATTCTAGCTTCAGAGCTGGCCTCTTTCATGTCTACTGTCAGGGGGTTTTCAGGGGCTGTTCGTTTGCCTTGAGAAGTAGACATCTCTTATTGGCCTGTTTATTTGCACATTCCAGACTGGAAAACCTGCTGGCACCATGGTATGTTGAAAAGGTTCTTTGTCAGCTAGACATTAATTGGTCTGTTCACAGAGAGGTGCATCCTGCTCTTTTTTTAGATATGAAGTTGATTCTTAAGTTATTTTAGGAATTGTGCTAGTCACTGACTGCCTTGAATTAACCATTGTTTTTAATTTTCAAAATACAAGTTATAAATCGGACTGACATTCTCTCTTTTTGTTTTATTGCTTCATCATGTTTCATTCGCTCTTTTCTTCTCACAGCTTTCAGTCTTATATTATCATCCGGGGAAAATGCAGCCAGTTCCTGAAATGTTATTATTTCTTTTTCCTGTTCTATTTCTCACTTGAAGCAATTTTACAGTGCAGGGTTTTTGTATTTTTCTGGGTAAAAAGTGTATGGCATGATACCCCAGACATGCCCACAGATCCATTTATCTAAATAGTTTTAATCTATTTCTCACCTCATTTTCCGTTCACTGTTCTTCAAGACGATCTTGGAACTGCTGTGGTAAGTTTTCTCTTGACTTTCTAATTCTCCTCCTGTAATACATATTTTAGTTCTGGAGGGTTTGGTGGGTTTGTCAGGATGCCCTTCTGGGCAGGATATCTGCTTTAGGCAGCTTCATGCCAGTTCTTTGATGATCTCAACCAAACATTTCTGTCTGGTGTCTGTTTTCACTTGGATGCTGTTCTTTCTTTGTCTCGCTCTTCTCCCCCTTCTCATTTTTCCTAAGTAAACCATTTTATTAGTATTGCACTTGTAACAAACATCCCACCTTTTTTGAAGGAAAAGATGAGTTGAGGAGGCTTGCAGTAAAAATGCCAATAGAGAACAGGAAGTTACCATCAGAAAGTAAGACCAGACTCTCCTAGAGGAAACTCTTCATGGAGTTTTCAGTTGAAAAACCACTGAAAAACTGGCAGTGACAGCCCTTAGAAATCAAATGCAAGATATATGAAAGTAAAATAATACAAGTGTAGGGGAATAACCTAAGTACTATATAAAACAGAGGGAAGAAAAGGTACAATGTTGTATAATTTTACATTTATGTGTTGTGGTCTGTTGACAGGAAATTGTTCTCTCAAGTATGAGCTGAGTACAGAACTGGTAGAGATGATGGGGGGCAGTGAAAGGAAAAGTGCCAGGAAAGAAAAAGATGAGGAGGGAACTAGCTGTTTTTTGAAGTTTGGGAACTATGATGCTCTGAAATTCAAAAATGCAGATTTGTCACAGTTCAGCTCTTGTGCTCTCCAGTACCATGGTTACTCACCACTTGTGACTACAGAATACATAAAGTGTGGTTAATGCAAATTGAAATGTGCTCTCGGTAGAAAATACATACCAGATTCCAAGTCTTAGCATCATATACACATATATGTGTGTGTGTATATATAATCTTTCAGTTCAGTTCAGTCGCTCAGTCATGTCCGACTCTTTGTGACCCCATGAATCGCAGCACGCCTTTAGATTGATTACATGTTTAAGTGATAACTTGTGATACATTGGGTTAAATAAAATGTCGTTAAAATTAGCTTCACTCATTTTTTAAATTATTAAATATGGCTATAGAAAAATTATATATGTAATTCATATCATATTTCTATTGGATAGGACTGGTCCAGCCCTATACCATGTTAATATGACTGTCTTGTATATCTGATATTTTAAACACAGCTTACTCCTTGGAAAAAAAGTTATGACCAACCTAGATAGCATATTCAAAAGCAGAGACATTACTTTGCCGACTAAGGTCCGTCTAGTCAAGGCTATGGTTTTTTCTGTGGTCATGTATGGATGTGAGAGTTGGACTGTGAAGAAGGCTGAGCAGCGAAGAATTGATGCTTTTGAACTGTGGTGTTTGGAGAAGGCTCTTGAGAGTCCCTTGGACTGCAAGGAGATCCAACCAGTCCATTCTGAAGGAGATCAGCCCTGGGATTTCTTTGGAAGGAATGATGCTAAAGCTGAAACTCCAGTACTTTGGCCACCTAATGTGAAGACTTGACTCATTGGAAAAGACTCTGATGCTGGGAGGGATTGGGGGCAGGAGGAGAGGGGGACGACTGAGGATGAGATGGCTGGATGGCATCACCGACTTGATGGACGCGAGTCTGAGTGAACTCCGGGAGTTGGTGATGGACAGGGAGGCCTGGCGTGCTGCGACTCATGGGGTCACAAAGAGTCGGACACGACTGAGCGACTGAACTGAACTGAACTGAACTTTCTTGTGTGATGAATCTTGCTTTCTCCTCACATTTGTCCTGGGCGTGAGTTCGTTTTTGTTTTTTGTTTTTTTTTTATGGTTTTTGAAATTAATTTTTATTGGAGTATAGATGCTCTATAATGTGTTAGTTTCTTTATACAGTAAAATGAATGAGCCATGAATATACATACATCCTTCCCTTCTGGACTCCTTCCCGTTCGGGTCACCACGGCGCATGGAGTCGAGTTCCCTGTGCTGTGCAGCCTGTTCTCATTAGCTGTCTATTCGATTGTTGCTGTTTACTCATTAGGGCCTGTCTGACTCTTCCGTGACTCCATGGACTATAACCCGCCCTGTTCCTCTGTCCATGGGATTTCCCAGGCAAGAATACTGGAGTGGGTTGCCATTTCCTTCTCTAGGGGATCTTTCTGATCAAGGGACTGAACCCATGTCTCCTGCATTGGCAGGCAGATTCTTTATCACTGGGAAGCCATATGTAGTGTCAATACTGTATATGTGCCATTCCCAGTCTCTTAACTCCTCCCAACCCCGCCCTTACCCCTTGGTATCCATATATTTGTTCTGTACATCTGTGCCTCTATTGCTCCTTTGCAGATAAGAAAGAGGTTGTTTTTTCTGTTTTGGAAATCCTATTTTTTTCAAATAGGAGATGGATATGGGTAAAGAGAATGAAGAGCATAATTGGAGAAATATTTTTATAGACAGGCCCAGGAGACAATCCTCTGAAATAAGGGATTTTTAAGTACTTCTTAAGTAAAAAAAAAAAAAAAATCCTATCAGATTTTCATTATTGATAGATATATCACACAAAAGCACCTAGGAGAATAAATTGATTTAGAATAATTCTCTTTATCCCTATTAGTAAGAGTAGATGTTGCATCTTTCTTGAAAAAGAGAGCTGTGAATGATTTGTTGAAGAGTGGGGCTGTTTTTCTGAGCAGCCTTCTTCACCATTCATCATTCATCTTTCTTTCTCATAGATTCCAGAAGACTTAGTCAAATTGGTTTTTTATTCTTCAATTACATTTTTAACTTTGAAATTCAAATTTACATACATTTAAAACATATGTGTCCATAACCATATCTTCAGTACGTGTAACCATGCTGAGAGAAAAGTATGAACGCTTCCACCCAGGACTGAGAATGAGGACTTTGGCTGGCTCCTAACTCATGTCCTAGCTCTGTGATCTTAGACAAGTTCTCTTTCCAAGTCTAATTTACCTCAAATGTTAACATCAAGGTAATTATAATAACTACTCAGTGGATTGTTGTGAGAATTAAATGAGATAATTATTCAAACTATTTAGCACAGTGTCTGGCACCTAAGTGCTTAATAAATATTAACAGCTTTTATAACTTTATGAAAACACCATCTTCATTTACCTCCCATGTTTTGGCCCTGAAGTCTTCGAATGGGATGAACCAACAGAAGGCTAAGTGATTTTTCCGTGAGTGCTTTTAATGAGTTAAAAGCACTCTTGGCATTAGAACTCAAGTTTCAACCCATCTATGCCTTGGGCCAGCAGCCAGAAATTGTTACTGGCTACAGTTCAGATTCTGGGAGAGATACTAGCATGACTATAGGCCTAACATCCCTGGGCTGAAGTCAGGACCTCACATGGGTGCTGACACTGTCATTCATTCATTATCACTTTCATCTCACAGGCACTGACAGGGCTGAGGATGACCCAGTTAAACTTAGATGCCTAGAGAAAACAGAGGAACGTGTCCTGGGATTAGATCTTTCCCACGATAGGGTGGAGGTAGGGACCAGAGGCCAGGCAGAACACAGATCAGAGGTTATGGCAACAAACAGATTTATATTCATCATTTGTGGTCCAACATATGAGGCATTGTAACAAGGACCTCTCTACACCAGACTACACCCAGTCACTGGGCTTCTGGACACTGGAAATATTTGAAGATCTTTTAATTCACATCAGGAATGTCTACTAGAAAAGCCCAGATAAAAATGCCAGACGCAGTACTGCAGAGAGGAACTGGAAGAGACAGGATCACCATCCTAAGAATCTAGGACTTGCTGCTGGGAAAGAAACTCAGGAAGGAATCTGTTTACTAGAACTTGTGTATGAAGAAATGAGAGAGCCAATAGCAGGTGAAAACTAGCTCGGAGGACTGAGCTTCAACAAGCTCAGAGGACTGAGCTTCAACAGGCTTGTTGCAAGATTCGCTTGATGTTGATTTTTCCAAAGCTGATCCACTATTGTTCTTTAAATCTTTCTTCCCTGAGTTTCAGAAACTGACCTAAGGTTGAGTTTACAGACAAGAAAGTGGGGGGTTGGGGAGAGGACTGAGTAGGGGACTATTAAATGATTCCTTCTCCAGGAAGAGAACTCATCCAAAGTAGTAAGTCAAGTTATGATAATCTCAATAGTTGGTTTGACAAATGTGAGAATCTCTGAGATTATGGGAAATCCCAGTAGTACCTTTTTAACTGGTCTATGGGACTTGGAGCCATAGATTTCCTTTAAAAGAAATAGCCTCTTCTTGTGAGATGTGTAGTACCTTAGCAGATAGATAGGTGAGTTGCAGAATTGAATTACTGGCTCCATCATTCTCTGTGCCTTTGTGCAAATTCTTTTACTTTATAAGCCTCAGTCTAGTCATCTGTAAAACGGAGGTTAACTGTAGGATACACTTTATAGGAGTTCTGTGAAGCTTAAATTAGATTATCTACCTAGAATACCTGGCATATTTTTATGAGCTCAGTAGATATTAATAATAATTTGTATTGTCTACTTTCTAATCTTAGTTTTCCCATTGACAGGTATTACAGTAGACAGTGTATTTCTTTGATGACTTCAATAGAATGATCCCTTTAGCCCAGAATTTTATTGTGACCCAGGCAAAGTGTTTGTAATCATTGGAAATACATTGACTACTCATGCCAATTTGTGAACAAACATTTAAGTCTCTCCTGGTCCAGGATTAAAGTTCTTGAGGACACTTGAGCAAAAGAAAAGGCAGAAGAACGCTGAATATGTACAGGAGGAATTGGCAGTATGGATTTTTAGGAGGCATGAGAGGCAGTGTAGGAAACTAAACCTCCATCCATATGAGTTTAACACCTTCATGTTATTGCAGTAGGAGAAACATCAAGGGCATTTATTAGTTGCCTGTTTTTTCCATAATTGAGATTTCCATTCATTCCCACTGCTGGCAACCTCGTCTCTTGCCTGGAGTGCCTCTGTGATCTCCTAGCCTGCTCAGTCCCCTGTGTCCTCTCTTGCTTCTCTTGATCCATCTTCTCCATGTCACAAAAATGCTCTCTCTCAAAACATACATTGGACCTTGCCTCTCCTTTCTGCTTAAAATCCTCCAGTGGCTTCACATTGCTGTTGGAATAGTGAGGTGAAAGTCGCTCAGTTGTGTCTGACTCTTTGCAACCCCATACAGTCCATGGAATTCTCCAGGCCAGAATACTGGAGTGGATAGCCTTTCCCTTCTCTGGGGGATCTTCCCAACCCAGGGATTGAACTCAGGTCTCCCACATTGCAGGCAGATTTTTTATTGGCTGAACCATAGGGAAGCCCAAGAATACTGGAGTGGGTAGCCTATCCCTTCTCCAGGGGATCTTCCTGACCCAGGAATCGAACTGGCATCTCCTGCATTGCAGGTATATTCTTTACCAACTGAGCTATCAGGGAAGCCCTCTCTTGGAATGAAACACATCAGGTCTCTAACTTACAAGGCCGCCATCTCCATCCCCTGCCTGCCTCACCAGCTCTTCTCTTGTTCTGTTCCCTCTCCTCCAAGTCCCTCTCTGCATTTCTTTCCAGTCCTCAGACATTTGTGCTTCTTGCTGTCTTGAGACCTTACAGCCAAGGGGACCAGAAATGGATCCGCTTCACCCACCTTTTCCCTGTCCTGTCTGTCTTCTCAAGTAAAACTTCCCTTGATTTCTTTGAACTGGTTTTAGGTACTCTCTTTGCACTCCACCTTTCTCCTTTGCAGTATGTCATCACAACTTTGTGAAATAATCACCTATTTGGTGTCTGCCTTCTCAACTAGATTTACACATTTAAAATTAAAATTCCAAATATAAAATTTAGATTTTATGAGGACATAAAATCAGACAGCCTTATTTCTTGTGATATCCTGAATGCCTAACATGTTACTTGGCACATGGTGCATGACTATTAAACATTTGTTGTTGTTGTTCAGTTGCTATGTTGTGTCCAACTCTTTGTGACTCCATGGACTGCTGCCCACCAGGCTCCACTATCTGTCCATTCCACTGTCCTCCACTATTTCCTGGAGTTTGCTCAAATTCATGGTCATTGAGTTGGTGATACTATCTAATCATCTCATCCTCTGCTGCCCCCTTCTCCTTTCACCTTCAATCTTTCCCAGCATCAGGGTCTTTTCCAGTGAGTCAGTTCTTCGAATCAGGTGGCCAAAGTATTGGAACTTCAGCTTTAGCAGTAGTCCTTCCAGTGAATTTTCAGGGTTGATTGATTTTCTTTAGGATCGGCTGGTTGGACCTCCTTGAAGTTCAGGGGACTCTCAAAGAGTCTTCTCCAGCACCACAGTTCGAAAGCATCAGTTCCAGTTCTTCAGCACTCAGTCTTTTTTTGTGATCCAACTCTCATATCTGTACATGACTACTGGAAAAACCATAGCTCTCACTATACAGACCTTTGTCGGCAATGTGATGTCTCTGCTTTTTAATACACTGTTTAATACATTTTAATACACTGTCTAGGTTTGCCATAGCTCTCCTTCCAAGGAACAAGAGTCTTTTAATTTCATGACTGCAGTCACCATCTGCAGTGATCTGGGGGCTAAGGAGGGACAAGAGTAAAGAAAAAAGTCCAAGTCAGAGCAAAGAGATGTGGCAATATTGTTAGCTTTTAATAATCTCAAAGGGATACTAGGTTGAAGGGAGAGGAAGCAGGAGATAGAAGTTATGCTGGAAAAACTAGAGAGTGTGTGAAAGAGGAGTGAGTATCCTGGGAATCACTAGAGGTAAAATAGAGAATGTATTGCAGAACCTGGAAAGGAAAGAGGCAGTCAGTCACCATGGACTGCAAGCTAGGCAGACAAGGAGGCTTGTGCAGCTTAGGATAATGACTTGGGAACCTTTTGGTACCAAAAGGAAGAACACTGGCCTTTGTTGTAGCTCTGTGCTTTATTTAACTCACTGAGATGTAAGTGTGATCGTGGCCAGTTCTTCAAACCTTAGTCTTTGCTACTTCTTTGCTGATATACCTGAAGATTCCTGATGAATAGTCTGCAAAGCTCTGTGAAAGTTGAGATGTTTGTGAATGTTTCAACAACAGCACCAAAAATACTTGAGAAGCAAGGGATAGCCAAAGCAAGCACTGATATATATTCAGTTTGAAGACTTCTTTCCCATTAAACACTATAATGGATCTCATCCAATTTTGATGCATCTTTATGATACCAATTCATCTACTTAGCAGACCTCTTTCCCAATATCTCCTTACATTTTTCACGTAACTTTTTCTTGCTAGGGATCTTTAGCAGCAGGGAGTAGCAATTCACATACTTAGAATGGAGTTCACCTTCGCTGGAGTTCACCTTCGTCCTTTTCCTGGGTGCTGTGTGCAGGTCTGTCTCAAGAGCCCTCTGCTTACTTAACTGTGTCATATCCTAAGGACCAGCTTTGCTTCCTGGCAAGAGGGGAGGGGAGAGCCTGGAGTGACTGTTTAATGCTGAAGCCTATTCCCTGGGGGATGGATTCATGCTGAAATTGATAAGAAATGGGATTATGAAAAGATTTGTCTTGCTAATGGCAGCCTTTGTTTCTGAAAGGCCTGCCACTTATGATGGATTGCCTCTGTCTTCTGCAGCCTTCCCTATGTGGCCTGTTTTCTCAGACACCTTCTTGATGGTTTCTTTCCCCTGACACCTTACTTTCCACCTTCCTGCCACCTTTGTTCTCAGACTTTCTCCTCTCTTGTCACCTCTATTCTATCTTTTTTCCCCTCCTGCTGCCACTTAAACTTTTTATCTTCCTACCAAGTTTCATCAGGTTTTCCCCTTTGTCATAAAGGATTCTTAGAATGACTCCAGGCAATATGGAGCAAGTCAGAAATTTATATCTGGACTCGGGGCTTGTTATCCTGCTAAGCTCCCCTGTCAGCACGGCCACTGGCCTACTGAGAGTTTTTAGTATTGACTCCACAGTCTCTTCAAATGATTTTGTCCCTTTAACTTTAGTCTAGAATTCTTCTCCCTTTTCTGTGCCTCAGAGAATTCGTATTATCGTTTCAACATTGTGAATGCATGACTTTTAATATCTGTATGAGTATCTGAAAATCTCCTTATCTTTCTTTTATAAAACCATGGAAGTCTGGTACAGTAAAGCTTACTATTAGTAGAGTTGTACACAATCCAGGGAAATTATGTTCTCTTAAATAGAATCAGGAAGGATGCAGAAGGGTTCACCTATTCCTGCCTATCACTTCTCCAAAGACAAGTGTTTAAGCATTTCTTCACTCCAGTTTCCATACCTGTGAAATAGGAATAATAAAAGTACTTACCTCCTAGGATTGTCACTAGTGTTAAATGAGTTTATACTGTAAAAATGCTATCAAAAGACCTGTTCACAGCTAATGATCGTAAATTCTAGTTATTATACTTAAACTTATTAAATATTGAAGCTTGACATAATACGCAGCCTTTTAGTTCAATTCAGTTCAGCCATTTAGTTGTGTCTGACCCTTTGCAACCCCATGAACCACAGCACACCAGGCATCCCTGTCCATCACCAACTCCCAGAGTTCACCCAAACCCATGTCCATTGAGTTGGTGATGCCATCTAACCATCTCATCCACTGTTGTCTCCTTCTCCTCCTGCCCCCAATCCCTCCCAGCATCAGGGTCTTTTCAAATGAGTCAGCTCTTCGCATGAGGTAGCCAAAGTATTGGAGTTTCAGCTTCAGCATCAGTCCTTTCAATGAACACCNTAACCATCTCATCCACTGTTGTCTCCTTCTCCTCCTGCCCCCAATCCCTCCCAGCATCAGGGTCTTTTCAAATGAGTCAGCTCTTCGCATGAGGTAGCCAAAGTATTGGAGTTTCAGCTTCAGCATCAGTCCTTTCAATGAACACCCAGGACTGATCTCCTCTAGGATGGACTGGTTGGATCTCCTTGCAGTCCAAAGGACCTAGAAAGATGGTAAAGATAACCCTGTATGTGAGACAGCAGAAGAGACACAGATGTATCAAACAGTCTTTTGGACTCTGTGGGAGAGGGAGTGGGTGGGATGATTTGGGAGAATGGCATTGAACCATGTATAATATCATGTAAGAAATGAATTGCCAGTCTAGGTTTGATGCAGGATACAGGATGCTTGGGGCTGGTGNACATATATATATGGAATTTAGAAAGATGGTAATGATAACCCTGTATGCGAGAGAGCAAAAGGGACACAGAAGTATAGAACAGTCTTTTGGACTCTGTGGGAGAGGGAGTGGGTGGGATGATTTGGGAGAATGGCATTGAAACATGTATAATATCATATAAGAAATGAATCGCCAGTCTAGGTTCGATGCAGGATACAGGATGCTTGGGGCTGGTGCACTGGGATGACCCAGAGAGATGGTATGGTGAGGGAGGTGGGAGGGGGTTCAGGATTGGGAACATGTGTACACCCGTGGCAGATTCATGTTGATGTATGGCAAAACCAATACAGTATTGTAAAGTAAAATAAAGTAAAATAAAAAAAATATAGATAAAGTGGGCAGGAAGAGACAAGATATTAGGTGATGTTAATCTTATGTTACTTCAAGAACATTTTTTAACAAGGTAAAAAAAGGAACAAATTTTTAAAAGTGATTCAATTCTACAAACGCTAGTGGAACAAGACAGAAAAATATACTTCATATATATATATATATATTAATGTTTTCTTAATTCAAGGAGCTGACATTCCTACAAAAGAGTAGGATAGACATAAGATACATAAATGACTATAGATTAAGACAGAGTAAAGGTCACACCATAAGAAGTAAAAGAGCCACGGGAATTCAAGTGGAAAAAAAAAAAGAAAAACTGTACACATGTTTGGAGAGTCAAAAAAGAGGGTCAGGTTGGAAAGAAACCTTGTACGATGACCAGGAATCTGACTGATGAAGATGGGAGGAGTTGGGCAGAATCTGGCTGTGACATTTCCAGAACAATCAGTTGCAAAGCAATGATGGACAAGACGACCAAGTTCAGAAAAAAGACTGGAAACATGCAGGACGGGTTAAAAGTGGAACCCTTCAGTCCCTGGTGGAACAGTGGTGTAGGTGGCACAGGGGACGGTTAAGGTTCCTACTGGAGGAGTGGCACTGGCAAATCACCCTGGCTCTATCTTCAAAAGCTACCCAGAATCTGACCACTTCCTGCAGTTCTACCACCACAAGCTCTGCCTTGGAGTCCTGCAAACATCCTATCAATTCGCCTTTGCCCTTGGTTTATTATAGTCTATCTCAGGGGCTAGCACACTATACCCCAGAAGGATTCACTCAGTCCATCACTCATTTTTTTAAGTTATGCTGAAACATGACCCGCTGTCCACAGCAACCTCTATGTTTCAGGGGCACAGCTGAGCAGTGTGGACACTACCCCAGGCCCCACAGAGCCTAAAATGTTTATTAACTGGTCTCTTACAGAAAACCAGTTCCCATACCCTGGTCTACATGCAACACAGTAGTCAGAGTAACCCCCTGAGGATGTAAGACCCATCAGGTCACCTGCTCACAGTCTTCTAGACTTCCAATCTGAGCTTAAAAGCTGAGTGAAGTCTTTCTCTTTGATGACTGGCCCTTCCTCCTCCCTTCTTGGTCCCCCTGCCCCCAAACCTCTGCACCTGCTGTCACCATGGCATGCAGCGTTTCTCTGCAGGCATCTGCCCCCCTTCCAGGTATCTGACCTCACCTCCCTCAGGCCATTTTGCCCAGATGTCCCCTTCTCAGTAAGGATTTCTTTTCTGCCCTACTCAACATTTCAAACCATCCCTCCTTCCAGGCACCACTTACTCTCCTCTGGTACTTTTTCTCCATAATGATTACTGCCTGATATACTTATTTGTCTCCTTCTAAATAAGCTCTATGGGGACAGCACATCTGAGCTTTGTTCACTAGTCTCACTAGCTCTGTATCAGTAGTAGTTAGAATAGTGCCTACCACATAATAGATACCATTTTAAAAAGTTAACTGAAAAAGCAAGGAAATGAGATGAGAATAACAGATGAGAAAAACAGATGATAAAAATTAAATAGTTCTTTTCCTTCAATGACTACACCAAAGCCTTTGACTGCGTGGATCAAAACAAACTGGAAAATTCTTAAAGAGATGGGAATATCAGACCACATTACCTGTCTCCTGAGAAACTTGTATGCAGGTTAAGAAGCAATAGTTAGAATATGGAACAATGCACTGGTTCAAAATAGGAAAAGGAATACATCAAGGCTGTCTACTGTCACCCTGCTTATTTAACTTCTATGCTGAGTTCACCATGAAAAATGCTGGGCTGGATGAGGCTCAAGCTGGAATCAAGATTACAGGGCGAAATATCAATAACCTGAGATATGCAGATGATGCCACCCTACAGGCAGAAAGTGAAGAGGAAATAAAGAGTTTCTTAATGAAGATGAAGGAGGAAAGTGAAAAAGCTCTGACTTAAAACTGAATATTCAAAGCCACTAAGATTATGGCCTCCAGCTACATCCCTTCATGGCAAATAGATGGGGAAAAAATGGAAACAGTGACAGACTTTATTTTCTTGGGCTCCAACATCACTGCAGATGGTGACTGCAGCCACGAAATTAAAGGACACTTGCTTCTTGGAAGAAAAGCTATGGCAAGCTTAGACAGCATATTAAAAAGCAGAGACATCACTTTAAAAAGGTCTGTATAGTCAAAGTCATGGTTTTTCCAGTAGACTGATGTAAAAGTGGGACCACAAAGAAGGCTGAGCACTGAAGAAATGATGCTTTTGAACTGTGGTGCTGGAGAAGACTCTCTAGAGTCCCTTGGACAGCATGGAGATCAAACCAGTCAATTCTAAAGGAAATCAACCCTGAATATTCACTGGAAGCACTGATGCTGAAGCTCCAATACTTTGGCTGCATGATGCAAAGAGGTGATTGATTGGAAAAGACCCCGATGCTGGGAAAGATGGAGGGCAGGAGAGGAAGGGGTTGAAAGAGGATGAGATGATTGGATGGCATCACTGACTCAATGGACTTGAGTTTGAACAAACTCTGGGAGATAGTGAAGGACAGGGAAGTCTGGTATGCTGCAGTCCTGGCGTCGCAAAGAACTGAATACAACTGAGCGACTGTACAACAGCAAACAGAATCTTGGAAATTTAGATATCTATAAATTTTAGAATTTCAAGACACACAGGACTGTGATTCTCAGTATTATGAAAACTGATATGTCAATATCTTCCAAATGTGTTTAAACTGCAAAGGCTGTTATTAATTCTGTATTCCTTAAATAAATAGGAGGGCATTCTAAATAAGCCCATCAAAACTATTATAATTCTAGGTGACTGCATTTATCCGCATCTTTAGACTAAATCTAACTGTCCTAAACTATCTCGTCCCCTCCCTCCAAATGTGCAGAGTATAAGACAAAAAGACCATGTAGTATTTTTAAAGGCCACTGCTCCATGTACTTGAGTCAGAGGAAAAGAATGACTTATAGTCTCTCAAACTGGATCTTCTTATTACAAAACTCCAGAGAGCTAAAATTAATTAGCTTCACTTAATATGAAGTAGGTAGGAGGTATTAAATCCGAAGTCCATATTCAAACCTGTCTTTTAAATCCACAAAGGAAGAGTTTGGTACCATTTTCATTTCAAATTATGTTTATAGATCACCCACCTGGGCACTCAGCACCACAAGAGACATTAAAAAATACTGTCATCACAGAGCATCAGTGTCCATTCTTAATCTCAGGCCATAAGGCTAAGGTTGTAATGAAACTCCTTGACCAGCTTCATTTCAGCCTGTCAAAATCAGCTTTCCTTAAAACGAACTTTTTATTTAAAACTATACATCAAACAACAAGTGTAAACTAGTATAGTAACTCCTCTAATGAAACTGGTTTTAAACAGAAATAAGTCTTTCCTGCAAAACACATTTTTCTCTTTTTTTGCTTAGAGGTAAAGTATAGATGGAAAAAAAAAATCACCTGAATCCATTGTTACTGATAATGTAAGTATTTGAGCAATACTGCTTAGTCACCTTGACTTCTAAATAAAATTTCCTGGAACCAAGTATAAGTAGAAAGAAACATTTCATATTCCAGGAAAAAAAACTGCTATCAAGATATTGAGACTTACATTTTTTCGAAGACTCAGAAACTACCCTCTCCACTGCACTTTTCAACAAACTGGAAGGAAAAAGATCTTCTCTACAACCAATAGTTACTGGGCAGATAGATACACGCCACTATCTGGACTCTCATTGTTTTCATTCTTAAAAAGGCTTATTAATGTTTTTCTTTAATTATAGAATAAAAGCCGCTTATTAACAATAACAAAAAACAATGAATACTTATTTCTTGTCCTTATTCTACATTTTGTTCTCTGAGGTACAGCCTGACTTTTATATGCTGTTTGTGTGTGCATATATGTATGTATTTATGATGCAGAGCTGATTTACACTGCTAATTTCTGCTGTACAGTGAAGTGACTCAGTTATACATACATATGTATATATATATATATATATATATACATCTTTTAAATATTTTTTTCCATTTTGTTTTATCATAAGATATTGAATAGAGTTCCCTGTGCTATACAAAAGCTCAAGTTACAATACTTTGGCCACCTGACGTGAAGAGCCAACTCAGTAGAAAAGACCCTGATGCTGGGAAAGTTTGAGGCCAGGAAGAGAAGAGGGCAACCAAGGATGAGATGTTTGGATGGCATCACCGACTCAATGAACATGAATCTGAGCAAACTCTAGGAGACAGTGAAGGACGGGGAAGCCTAGTATGCTACAGTCCATGGAGTTGCAAAGAGTCAGACACGATTTAGCAACTGAACAACAAAATACAGTAGAACCCTGTTGTTTATTATTCTGTATATGATAGATTACATCTGCTAATCCCAACCTCTCAATTCATCCCTCCCCAAACTTCCCCAGCCCGTGGCATCCATGTCCCTGAGTCTGCTTGTTTTGTAGACAGGTTCACCTGTGTTATATTTTACACTCCAAATCTAAATGATATCATACAGTATTTGTCATCTGCTTTCTTACTTCACTTAGGATGATAATCTCTAGTTTGCATCAGTGTTGCTGCAAATGGCAGTATTTCATTATGCTTATGGCTAGCAGTATTCCATTGTACATGTGCACCTCATCTTCTTTATTCATTCCTCTTGACGGACATTTAGGTCATTCCCATGTCCTGGCTGTTATGAACGGTGCTGCTATGAACATAGAAGTGCATGTATCTTTTTGAATTATAATTTTATCTGGATATATCCCCATGAGGAGGATTACTGGATCATATGCTAACTCTAATTCTAGTTTTCTGAGGAACTAACTTACTCTCCTCCATAGCATCTTTACCAACAGTGCAAGAGGGTTCCCTTTTATCCACACTCTCTCCAGCATTTGCTATGTGTAAAATTTTCAATGATGGAGATTCTGATAATTGTGAGATGACACCTTACTGTAGTTCATTTCTCTAATAATTAGCGATGCTGAACATCTTTTCATGTGCATTGGCCATCTGACTGTCTTCTTTGTAGAGATGTGTATTCAGGTCTTCTGCTCACTTTTTAATTGGTTTGTTTTGTTGTTGTGGAACTGTATGAGCTGTTTGTGTATACTGGAAATTAATCCCGTATTGGTCACATTATCTGCAAATATTTTCTTCTATTCTATAGGTTATCTTTTCATTTTGTTTATGGTTTCCTTTGCTGTGAAAAAGCTTGGAAATCTGTCGAGGTCTCATTTGTTTACTTTTGTTCTTATTTCGATTGCTTGGGAGACTGACCTAAGAAGACACTGGTATGATTTATGTCAGACAATGTTTTGCCAATGTTTTCTTTTAGGAGTTTTTTGTTGTTATGTCTTATGCTTAAGTCTTTAACTCATTTTGAGTTTATTTTTGTGTATGGTGTGAGGCTGTGTCTAACTTCATCGATTTATATGCAGCTGAACTGAGTGACTAAGCATACACGCACGCCCAACTTTCCCAGCACCGCTTGCTAAAGAGACCACCGTTTCCCCATTGTAGATCCTTGTCTATTCTGTCAAAGACTGACTGACTGTAGGTGTGTGGGCTTATTTCTGGGCTCTCTGCTCTGATTCATTGATCCACATGTCTACTGCTTTTGTGCCAGTACCAAGCTATTTGGATTACTGTAGCTTTGTAGTATTCAAAGTCTGGATGGGTTTTGCCTCCTGCTTTCTTCTTTTTCTTCAGGATTGCTTTGGCAATTCTGGGTCTTTCATGTTTCCATATAAATTTTAGGATTATTTGTTCTAGTTCTGTGAAAAACATCCAGGGTAATTTGATAGGGATTGCATTAAATCCGTAGATTGCTCTGGGTAGTAGGGTCATTTTAACAATATTAATTCTTCCAAGCCAAAAACATGAGATACCTTTCCAAACTCTTTGAATCATCTTCAATTTCCTTTATTAACATTTTTTTTGTTCTCGGCATATGTCTTTCACCTTCTTGGTCAGGTTTAACTCTAAGTATTTTATTTTTGAGGATGCAATATTAAAAGGTAACATTTTCTACATTCCTTTTCTTTTATTTCATTATTAGTGTAAAGAAATGCAACTGACTTCTTTATATTAATCTTGTATCCTGCTACCTTGCTGAATTCATTTATCAGTTCGAGTAATTTTTGTGTGGAGACTTGAGGGGTTTTTATATATAGTATCATGCCATATGCATATAATAAGTTTTGCCTCTTCCCTTCCAATCTGGATCCCTTTTTTCCTTCTTTCACTTGTCTGACTGCTGTTAGGATTTCCAATACTATGTTGAATAGAAGAGGTGAGAGTGAGTATCCTTGTCTTGCACCAGATTTTAGCACAAAGGCTTTCAGCTTTACCACTGAGTATTGGTTGGTTGTAAATACCTTTCATTATGCTGAGATATGTTCCCTCTATATCCACTATGCTAAGAATTTTTATTATGAACGGATGCTTAATTTTGTCAAAGGGTTTTTCTGTGTCTACTGAGATGCTCGTGTGATTTCGGTCTTTCCTCAATGTGCTGTATCATATTGATTGATCTGCATATATTGGACCATCCCTGTAAAGTTGCAGCTTTACTTTTACATGCACAAAACATAAAACATGAGATAATATACACACTCCTCNATAAAATGTCATTCCAAATGGTCAGTTTCTTCCCTTCTGAAGCCTCTAAGATCTACAGTGTCTTCATCAAAGCTCCCACAGCAGAATCAGTGAGGACAGGCAAGGAGGAGAGAGATGATTAGAGATGGGTAAATTAAGCTCTTTATAACCCTGCCTGTATTCCCACTTACTACATGTTTTCGTGTTTTCATAGTTTCTGGCACAACTGTGAGCAGGACCAGTTTTAGGTATGGGTGAAGTAAACTGCTGTTCATTTATTCATTTATGGGAGTCCTGCAGAGCTTGTATAAACCTGCAGATTCCCAAGCTTCTTTTGGAGCCTGATTTCCAAGATCAGAAGTGACCTCTGGGCATCTCTATGTCTCCAGTAACCTGTGTTTACTGGTTTTCTTTCTTATGCCAGGCACTCCTATTGACATAAGGGCAACAAAGATGAAAAGAAACACTCATTGCCATAAGGTGTTTAATCTAGAGGAGAGAGAGACACAAAAGCAAAAACTACTGTCATAACATTGCTGGGGTGGAATTATGCTGAAGCTTAGATCTGATGGATAAAGTAGGAGTTTGTCAGTCCAATAAGCGAGAAGGTTCTAGAGACAGGGATCGTGTGCTCTGTCTAAGGAGGAGTGAGACCAAGTGAGAAGTTCCAGAAAGTGCAAGTATAATGAGCGCTGTCTGAGGGACCAGGGCCAAGTATAATTTTCGCCTGGGAGGCAGATCATAAAAGATTCTGTGTACCTTGCTGAAGAGTTCAGATTTTCATGCCCTTGTCAATTGAAAAGAATTGAAGACTTTTTAGCTGGGAAATTAGAAAGGTCACTGGCCACAGCTGAGGATGGAGGAGATAGAGACAGAAGGCCTGCACTGGAGCAACAGAAGTAGGCAAAGGAGAGAGCTGGGAGTTAGGTGAGATATTTATGGATTGTGAAATGTGGAACCACAGTTTAACTGATGGGTGAGGTTGGTGGCATGCATGGATGGATGGATGGTAGGGAAGAACCTAGGCTCACTCTCTGTTTTCTTAATCATCTGGTAGATTGATAACACTGTTTATCAAGTGAATATAGAAGAAGAAACACTTGAAGAAGTCATATAAATAATTGCTCATCAAATAAAACTTGATGTACAATTTTCTCATAGTATACTGAATAAGATAATGCTCATTGTAAACCATGCATGAAAAATGCACTGACTGTTTAATAATTACCATAACTATAAAAGAAGTAAACATTTTATGCTCATCTCCTTTGAAGACATTATTTGGTACCATTACAAATTAAGATTATGTGATATATTTAGTTTAGAGTCTGACATAAATTTTATAGTAACAGAATAGAAAATGAAAGGTTTGAAGGACACATGTGGTAGTCAGATTGATAATTAAGCCAGTTGATATTCTTTACTGATTTCTCTGCTTATGTGTTTCCCTTAATTCTTCTAGCCTCCTGTGCTCATAGTATTTCAGAGAGTTAAATTATCATTTTAAACAAATATAGGGTGAATAGAAGATGTTTACTTCAAGCACTTCACATCCTAAAAACACAAATCCTTAAGTTACTAATTTTCTTTTCTAAAAAAGTCATCATTAGATTTAAATCAGACCAAACTGATCCACTGGGTAGATTTAGAGAAAGAAACAAAGATATATTTTCACACTGGTTTAGAATACTGAGTCCTGAACTTAGAAATTACAACTGAAGACATCTTGTAGGGAATTCTAAAATAACAATACAATTCTAGATCTTGTCAAAACAACCCCATAGTTGGGGGAATTTGACTGTCTAGGGTCACTGAGCTGGCAACAGGATGAATTTCAGTGAATTTTTTAATGCCTGCCAGTCTCCGATGAAGGACAGTCCCAGACATATCTATCAGGGATATCTTTCAATTGTTCAATATGTTTCAATTGGAACATATCTTTCAATTGTTCCATTTTATAATTCAGTAAGTGTTCTCTGACCATCCATTGTATACAGTTTCTGTACTAGGTCCTGAGAAGAAGAGATGAGTGGGACTTAGTTTTGTTGACAGAGCCTGTGGACCACTAAAGGAAGCGGAGGAGTAGAATAATAAATTACACATCAGCATGGTCAGCTTGTAATTGATAGAATGGTTTCAAAGTAAACAAAGAGTCAAAAAGAGAAGAAATTAACTCTATAATTCTCGGGGGACAGGAATAATCAGGAAAGATTCCTGGAGGAGGTGGCCTTGGAGTGGAACAATGAAGAGTGAGTTAAGTCTCTCGCTCAGTCGTGTCTGACTCTTTGTGACCCTGTGGACTATAACCCACCAGGCTCCTCCGTCCATGGGATTCTCCAGGCAAGAATACTGGAGTGGGTTGCACTTTCTTTCTCCAGGGGATCTTCCCAACCCAGGGATCCAACTCAGATCTCCCACATTGCAGGCAGACGCTTTAACCTCTGAGCCAATGAAGAGTGAGTAGGAAGGTGATAAAAGTGGTAGATATTTTGGATGAGCCCTGCAGCTCAGGGGCAGGGGAGGGGGGCTTTGGGCAAAGGCACTGAGTGGGGAGTTCAGGAAACAAGCTTGTTAACTTCTGATTCCATTGTTCTGAGAAAGAACCCAAGAATCAGCATTTTTTACAAGTACCCCAGGTGATTCTTAGGCAGACTATAGTCTACCTCGGTGCATCCTTAGATTTTAAATTACTTGAGCCTAGATCGCCATACTTATCACTGAATCCATAGTACCTAACACTATCTGACACAGAGTAGGTGATCAACAAATGTGTCTTGAGGAATAAGACCAGTTGCTAAACATTTGAATCATAAGAAATAATTCCTACTCAATTTCTTAGCTACTTTCTGTTTCGACTGTGAGTAGGTGAGTAGTAACTACTGTCTCATTCCCCTTTGAGAAAGTAAGAGGATTGACTGTCATAAATTCAAAAATTAGGGAAGGAAATTTTTAGTAGAACAGAATTAGGTTATTTTAGTGGAAGAAAAATTAGGCTGCTGGTTTATTTTCTGCCTTTTCTGTTTCAAAGACTTAAAGACAAGAAAAGTGGTCTATGAAAGCACTTTCAACTTTTTGAATATGTAGTGTTCTCTCAGCACACACCAGCCACCATTTTTTTTTTTCACTTAATCATCTGCTGATAAAGTCGTAGGAATATAGAGATGAAAAAGACTGTCCTCAGCAAGCAGTCAAGCTAGAGATGGAGAAAAACAAGCAAAACTCAATTACTCTACACAGTGACACATGCTGAGGACTACAGAGTGAGTGCCAGAGTAAAGGGCTTCCTACATGCTATCATCTCATTTACCTTATTAAGATAAATATTCTCCGGATGATAAAACTGTGTCTTAGGAGTAAAGTGATTCACCCCAGTTCACATAATATGGTAGCAAGGGCTGAAACTATAATTTGAATTCAGCGTCTGTAAAAACATGTTTCTATTACTCATTGCATTTCTTCATCGCTACACCCTCCTTTTGTTTTTTCATTTGTCCATGCCCAAATAACCAGGAAATATAATTGAGCTGTATCAATAACATGTTTCCTCAAAATTCAAGTTCGAAATGGAAAGATATCCTAGAGGAAACAGAATCTCTGTTATATCAATATGCTCAATATGCTATCTGACCTCAGTCATTCTTTTAGTGTCCTTGCATTCAAAGTCCAAATGTGTATTATGCTGAAAATTTAGGTTTTGCCACTTGTCCAGCTCTTATGGGCACTTAATAATGTTAGTAGATTTTAGCCATGAATAATATCCATTTTCTTTTACCAAAAGTACCATTTTCTGCGTGATGATTTTATTAATATAAAATATTTTCCCAGTTAGTAAGTACCAAGGTTAACTTAAAATGAAAAAAAAAATGGCAATTGTGGTCAGAAATCAGACTGCTTGGATACAGTATATTTCATTGTTTGTGAAGTAAGAGATGGATAGGATTGTACTAAATTTCAAAGTTTGAAAGCATCCATATTTTAAAAAATCTTTATTTTTAAAAAAGGAAACCTGACGCTAAGATAAAAAATAAACTACAGTTCTTGGATAACACAGTTGATTTTTCACTAATGTGATATTTTTACATGTGCATGCATGCTCAGTCATGTCCAGCACTTTGTGACCCCATGGACTATATAGCCCTCCAGGCTCCTATGTCCTTCGAATTTTTCAGGCAGAAATACCAGAGTGGGTTGCCATGCCCTCCTTCAGGGGATCTTCACAACCCAGGGATCAAACCAGCATCTCCTGAGACTTCTTCATTGGCAGGCGGTTCTTTACCACTGTGCCACCTGAGAAGTCCCCATTTTTACATTAATATTTATTTTTTTAAATGATGCTAGTCCTAAACCACTTGAGATTTTTTTCTGTTCATAGCAGCTAATGGTCCAGCTTTGATTTACTCACTAAGGATTTTTGACTCCTTGCTGTGTAGGCTGACAAATAATTTTGAGTTTCCTCAAACTCAGTCCATAAACCAGTATTTTATTTGTCATACTTTCTCATGTATAACCAATTGAAGCAGACTCAAATTGGCCAGTTCTAGTTCCAAAAGGACATTTTTGGTAGGTAGATTTTTATTTTATCCATTACTTGTGTAATGCCCTTGGATTTACAGTCATTCAATTTATAAGACTTATAAATTTACCAAGATTTGCAGCAGGGTAAGGTCAATTATTGTAAGAAAAACCCCCAATGCTGAATATAAATATGGGTTTTTACCTATCATATTTTAGGCTTTTAGTGTCTTAAGAGCACAGTGAATTTTGTTCTATTGATGTATTTCAAGGCTTAGCCAAATTTTAATTTTCTTGATGTCAAAACCTTTTGTTGATCTATGATGAGATAAAATTTACCCTCCTCAGAAAACCTTCTTGATCATTTAATTATGCTCATAAATTCTTAGAAATCTCTAGATTTTTATAGAGACATTTATAAAATTTTGTTTCTCAAGAACATGCGCTTACTAATAACTGAGATGCATCAATTTTGAATCCATCTTTAGGGAATTTGCTTTTTACTTTTAAATGGAAGCTTTTAGAAATACCCTTCATTAAGAGCCTATATTCTTCTTTTCCTACTAAATACATGTTTAACCAAATATTTTGAAAAGACATGTTCTTAAAGCAAGAATCAGAGCAAGCAAGCTCCAGAGGAGGTTATCCATCTGAGCTCTAAATCAATACCCAAAGCTATTTCTATACCGGTCTAGTAAATGATAACACTGTGCTTGAAGAATGAAGAAAAAGATATCCTCTATAAAGTCACAACAGATTGCTTTTAGAGACAAATCTACCATATCTGAGCCAAACACACCATATTATCTAGGATTTTCAGAAACTTATGTCCTTCGTACTGCTGTCGTAAACTATGCTGAAGCGATCTGAGGGCAGAAAGCTATGGTAGATTCTTCTGTAAATTCATTTTAGAACTGTTTAGACTCGTTCATATATTGTATCCCTTCCTCTTCAGAAGCTTTAGTTTGAATTGCAACTTGTGGTTTTATTTTTTAAAAGAATTGCATGAATATTTAAAATGTAATTTGGTGTACTATGTTATTGATCATGCATTATTTATGTTGAAATTCTCTTTAATCATAAGGACTTGAAAAGTGTATGACAGGGAGAGTGGGGTGAATTGCTTCTTTGTATTTGAGGTCATTAACTCAGGGATTATAGCAACAATAAATTCTCAAGGTAAGTGCATTGGTTTTTCTGCATTTTATTTATAGAGGTGCAAAAGTTCTCGTAAAGGTTTGGAAACAAACTGATTAGGCTTGGAAATGCCCATCTACCACATTCATGTGTTTCAGCAAATAAATATTAACTTTCTATAAGAATAAGACAGACTTACAAAAAGATGAAAAAAGCATCATGTTTGATCTGCTTGTTTCCAGTGAAAAGGAAAACCAGAGGAAGGAAAGGAAAACCAGAGGAAGAAAAGGAAAACCATACCTCTCAGCTAGAAATGTCTTGGACATAGAGGCTCTACTTATTTCTTTAAAAGACTATTTATTATTCTAAGAGTTCCCAGGGCTAGTTTACAATCACCCAAAGAGTGAGAGTATTTATTTACTTTATTGAGCTTTTCCTCTTCTCTCTTAAAACATAATTTGACCCTCTTCTATTTTTAAAAACACTTTACTGAGGTGGAACATATACTCCTCACTCCTTAAGTGTGATCAGTTCCTTTAAGTATTCTCAACAGGATCTAGACTCAAGTCCCTTTTTAATCCTTTTTTGATGGTGCTGTAGTTGTAAAAGTGCTATCATGAAAGTCAGGACAAACTGAGGTCAGATCCTGGTTCTGCCACCTAATAGCTATGATCTTCACATCCATTATTTGACTGCGTTAAGCCTCAGTATTTCCATCTGTAAAATGAGAGTAAAATTTTTACTTTACATAGTTATTGTAAAGTAAGGGATAATTTATATAAAATGAGTAGTAAAAGATTGGGCAAATAGCAGACACTAAAAAAAAATAGCAACTCACTATAAACTGACTGACTCCGTTTTATTAAGGAAATTATATGTTGTATTATGTTCCTTATTACACTCAGTCCCTCTTCTGCACTCATGCTGTGGAGTTTTTGGTCCTTTGTGCATATTGTTATTTGCTCCTTTTAGTTTAGTTTTGTTATACATTCACAATCCCTCATCAGAAACCCATGAGGAAGATGTGTTTTGAATTACCAGCCTTTAGAAGGTAATGCAGTGGCCCCTGAATTACCTGCATGTTATCAAATATTCCCATTGCCTAGATTTATTCTGGAATAACTGCCTGGACTCAAGTTGAGTTGAGTTGAGTTCAGTTGCTCAGTTATGTCCTACTCTTTACAGTCCCATGGACTACAGCACACCAGGCTTGCCTGTCCATCACCAACTCCTGGAGCTTGCTCAGACTCATGTCCATCAAGTTGGTGATGCCATCCAACCAGAGTCATGTCTCTGCTTTTTAATACATTGTCTAGGTTGGTTGTAGCTATGACTATATGGACTTTTGTCAGCAAAGTAATGTCTCGGCTTTTTTCTATCTCATCCTATGTCATCCCCTTCTCCTCCTGCCCCCAATCCCTCCCAGCATCAGAGTCTTTTCCAGTGAGTCAACTCTTCCCATGAGGTGGCCAAAGTACTGGAGTTTCACCTTCAACATCGTTCCTTCCAAAGAACAACCAGGGCTGATTTCCTTCAGAATGGACTGGTTGGATCTCCTAATAGTCCAAGGGACTCTCAAGAGTCTCTTCCAACACCACAGTTCAAAAGCATGAATTCTTCAGCTCTCAGCTTTGTTTATAGTCCAGCCTCACATCCATACATGACTACTGGAAAAACNACAACCAGGGCTGATTTCCTTCAGAATGGACTGGTTGGATCTCCTAATAGTCCAAGGGACTCTCAAGAGTCTCTTCCAACACCACAGTTCAAAAGCATGAATTCTTCAGCTCTCAGCTTTGTTTATAGTCCAGCCTCACATCCATACATGACTACTGGAAAAACAATGGCTTTGAATAGATGGACCTTTGTTGGCAAAGTAATGTCTCTGCTTTTTAATATGCTGTCTAGGTTGGCCATAACTTTCCTTCCAAGGAGCAAGCGTCTTTGAAATTCATGGCTGCAGTCACCATCTGCAGTGATTTTGAGCCCAAGACAATAAAATCTGTCACTGTTTCCACTGTCTCCCCATCTATTTGTCATGAAGTGATGGGACCAGATGCCATGATCTTAGTTTTTTGAATGTTGAGTTTTAATCCAGTTTTTTCACTCTCCTCATTCACTTTCATCAAGAGGCTCTTGATTTCCCCTTTTGCTTTCTGCCATAAGGGTGGTGTCATCTGCATATCTGAGGTTAGTGATATTTCTCCTGGCAATCTTGATTCCAGCTTGTGTTTCTTCCAGCCCAGCGTTTCTCATGATGTACTCTGCATAAAAGTTAAATAAGCAGGGTGACAATATACAGCCTTGACGTACTCCTTTCCCAATCAAGTATGTTAATACTTTTGCAGTGAGAAATGTGGATATTCATGCTTAGTCCCTTTATTAGGGACTAATAAAGACTTACATTGCCTCTTATTAGCTCAAGTCAAATTTTGCCACCAAAAAGGTTAAAAACAATTAGTTTTTGGTGCTCTTGTTTTGGGAACTGTAGACAAGAGATTAACTTCAGTCAATTCATGGGCCACCTTTGAAGATCACTTTGGTCCAGAGTCAGTCATCAGCAGTACATGAATGTTCCTTCCTTCTGAATCATCAACAATTTTATAAATATACTTTAAAATATTTTCAAGTCACTATGATAAAAACGAAGGAGAAACTTTTTTTTTCTTGTAGGTCTGACCAGATCTTGAGACATTCATTTTTCATTTGCTTAAAAAAGCTATTTGTCCTTAACAGGATAGACCCAGAAACAGAAAACAAACTCATGATTGCCAAAGGGGAAGGTGGGGTGGAGAGGGATAAATTAGGAGGTGGGATTAACGTATACACACTATCATGTATGGGCTTCCCTGGAAGCTCAGTTGGTAAAGAATCCACCCTCAATGCAGGAGACTCTGGTTTGATTCCTGTTCCCCTGGAGAAGGGATAGGCTACCCACTCCAGTATTCTTGGGCTTCCCTAGTGGCTCAGACGGTAAATAATTTGCCTAAAATGTGGGAGACCTGGGTTCAATCCCTGGGTTGGGAAGATCCCCTGGAGGAAGGCATGGCAACCCACTCCAGTATTCTTCCCTGGAGAATTCCTTGGACAGAGGAGCCTGGTGGGCTGCAGTCCATAGGGTCACAAAGAGTTGGACACGACTGAGCAACTAATCATGCATGTATTATCATATATAAAAATAGATAACCAACAAGAGCTTACTGTATAGCACAGGGAACTATATTTTTAATATAGCCCAGGGAACAATATTTTTAATAACCTATAAGGAAAACAATCTGGAAAATAATATATATATATATATATGTATCTGTGTATGTGTACATATATACACATGTATTTACAGGTATACATATATATGTATTGGAGAAGGCAATGGCACCCCACTCCAGTACTCTTGCCTGGAAAATCCCATGGATGGAGGAGCCTGGTGGGCTGCAGTCCATGGGGTCGCTAAGAGTCGGACACGACTTAGCGACTTCTCTTTCACTTTTCACTTTCATGCACTGGAGGAGGAAATGGCAACCCACTCCCATGTTCTTGCCTGGAGAATCCCAGGGACAGGGGAGCCTGGTGGGCTGCTGTCTATGGGGTCGCACAGAGTCAGACACGACTGAAGCGACTTAGCAGCAGCAGCAGCAGCATATATATGTATAACTGAATCACTGTGCTGTACACCTGAAACTAACATGACATTATAAATTAACTCTACTTCAATTTTTAAAGAAGTTATTTGTCCTTGAATATAATTACCAAATACTCAGTTAGACTCTAAAGGTTGTTTGAAAATACTTTATTTTGAATATTTCCTTTTATTTACTGTATAGTTATTACCCCTAGGAGATTTTTTATTATTTGTGTGTGTGTGTTCTAATTCTTGATGTTATATTCTCTTTTAATTTCCCTCTAGCTATTAAATTCATGTTTCATAGTAATGTTATTCATTTGTCATATTTTACAAATTATAATTATTTTATCTCTCAGAATCTTGACAGACGTTTTTTCATCAACAATATTATCAGCCAGTAGAGGGAGTCAACTACAACTAAATGTAGTTTACCACATTCAGAGTGAAAGAGTATATATAGACTTTAATTTGTGAAAATTCAAGATATATAGTCATATAAAATTTTAAGTATACCCATGTAATCTAAGCATAAACATAACCTAACTTCATATATTTTCGTTGTGGCCAGGATACAAGTTTATCTTTTAATATCCATAAGCATATTCGTCTCTTCTTCTGTTCTGCCTAACATTGTTTCTTTTAATACAAAATATTAAAAGGATAAGAATGTTAAATGAACATATAAAACATGTGTTTATGTTTGAAAGCTGTATAAAATCTAATTTATCTTAATATTTCAAAGAAGTAATAATATTACGGGCTTTCTAGGTGGTGCAGAATACACCTGCCGATGCAAGAGGTGCAAGAGATGTGGGTTTGATCCCTGGATCAGGAATATCTCCTGGAGTAGGAAATGGCAACCCACTTCAGTGTTCTTGCCTGCCTACAGTCCATGAGGTTGCAAAGAGTCAGACATGACTGAGCATGTGTGCGTGTGCGTGCACGCACGCACACACACACACACACACACACACTCACACACACACACAGTAATATTATTGCCCTAAAGTATAATGGTATCAAATCGTATCTTTGTACCTGTGACTATCGTTACCAAATTCAGTTCAGTTGCTTGGCCATGTCCAACTGTTTGTGACCCCATGGACTGCAGCATACCAGGCTTCCCTGTCTCCATCACCAACTCCTGGAGCTTGCTCAAATTCATGTCCGTTGAGTCGATGATGCCATCCAGCCATCTCAGCCTCTGTCGTCCCCTTCTCCTCCTGCCCTCAATCTTTCCCAATGTCAGGGTCTTTTCCAATGAGTCAGTTCTTTGCATCAGGTGGCCAAAGTATTGGAGCCTCAGCTTCAGTATCAGTCCTTCCAATAAATATTCAGGACTGATTTCCTTTAGGATTGACTGGTTTGATCATGCAAGGGATCATCCAAGGGACTCTCAAGAGCCTTCTCCAACCCCACAGTTCAAAAGCATCAATCATTATCAAAGGAACTTTAAAAACTGTTACAACGTCTTAAGGTGAAAAAGTATGTTATTGTTGGTTTTCCTTAGAAACTGTTCACCGGTCCTACTGTGTGTTCACCACAGTCTGCATTACTTCTGTATCTGTGGGAAAAGCTAGCTGTTCTGTGCTGTCTTCTCACTGCCCTCTGCTGCTGTCCTGTGTACCTGGTCCTTGTTACAGCATAGGCCTCTTTCAGATTAGCCTGTTTTAATTTGCTGCATGGATGGGGAAGAATATGCTTTAAAAAGCAGTAACAGGGATCCTGAAAACATGCCCTTTAAACTGTTAGCAACTTTCTTAGAATGCGGACTGTTATACTAATAGCCATTGCTTCTCTCTGTTTCTTTTCTCTTTTCAGTTATGTTGAGATGTAACCAACAAATAAAGCTGTAAGATATTTAAGCTATACAACATGATGATTTGACATCCAGGATATTGTGAAGAGATCCCTCCATCGAATTACTTAACATTTCTATTACCTGGAATATTTATACACTCCGCCTTTTGGGATAAAAAACGTTTAAATTCTACTCTCACCATATTAAACATTAGATCCTCAGACATTCTCTTAAAACTGAAAGTTGGTACTCCGTTTACCAAGTTCTCCCTGTTTCCCTCACTCCAATCCCCGGCAGTCACCTTTCTACTCCCTATTTCAAGAAGTTTGACTTTTTCTTTAAGACTCCATATATGAGTGACATCATGCAGTGTTGGACCCTGTTAGTAAGAATGTTAACTGGTCCAGTGACTATGGAGAACAGTATAAAGTTTCCTCAAGAAATTAAAACTGGCCCATGGTCCAACAATCCCACTTCTGGGTACATATCCAAAGGAAGCAGAAACATGATCTAAAAGAGATACCTGTATTCCTCTGTTGATTGCAGCATTATTCGCAAGAGCCTAGGTGTGGAAACAAATGTCCATCAGTGGATGAATGGCCTGGAGAGCTGCATTCCTAGGGTCTCAGAGTTGGACATGACTGAGCGACTAAGCACAGCATGCAGCACATGCATATATTTTGTTGTTCAGTATATAGAATAGATAAATAGAAGAATATGTGCATCTTATATATGGAATATTATTCAGCCATGAGAAAGAAGGAAATGCTCCCACTTGTAACACCATGGATGAACTTGGAGGGCATTACACTAAGTGAATAAGCCAGACCTGGAAAGATAACACTATAGTAGAAATTGAGGTGGAACCACGTTAAAACTGATGGAAGACTGTTTTAGCAAAAATGCAAGGATTTTCAATGCATAGCATTCAGTACAGGACACTAAAAGAAATTTTAGGAGTGGTTGATTATGGGTATATTCACTATTATACAACTTTGTGAAGGAGAAATGAGTAAAAAGGAATTTCATCAAAAAAGCCTACCTCTTTTTAAAATAAATAGTATTTGAAGTGCCCAAGAGGGTTATTAAAGACAATATCAATTGCTCTAAATAGGCCAGAACAAATTTGCAAACTTTTTAAAAAATCAGTCATGAACTTGGCCATAAAATCATAGGTTGCTGCTTCTCAGAGAAAAAATGATCATGTTTACTCTTTTAAATCAGACATTGGAAAGTATAAGTGAGTTTTATCCACATTGCTTATTTACATGGTATGTTTTAACTCATCAAAATAAGTGTGTAAATTTGCAGAAGTAATAAATAATTCCTGCGATGGCTAAATCTGGGATGTGCTCAGAGCAGCAGCTACAGCTTAGAAACCACAGCAAGCAGGCTCTGATGGTGGCCATCTCTAAGAATGTGTGGACTTTGGGACCGAGGGAAGGTTCCAGAGTTGTCCAAGCATGAACAGTCTCATGCATTGGAACCAGCTTTCAAGTGACAGTTCAGTGTGTTTTCATTTTTCTCTAATTGAAAGTTAAATATGAATCTGAAACAGATGTTTTCATTAGTTTTAAATCCTATGTAATATCTCACAGTTTATTTATAGCATTAATTTTCAGTGCAGTAGGCTAATTGTATGGAAGGATGCTGTTTTTTTATAGCTTTTATTGTAGGTATTCTGAATGGAAAAGTCACGTAAGAGCAATTTCGGATCTTAGGAGAAAAAAGAAAAGTAAGCATGTTTGTGTCAGGGGAGTGTAATCTCCTCGGTTCTGTCTCGTCTCAACAAAAATTTGAAGTGACAGACGTTAAGCTCTCGGCAGGTCACAGCTCTTGGACAGTCCATGTTATATTTCTCGGACTGATCAGTTTTATATAGAAAATAAAGGAAAATACATGCTTGAGGTGTGAGAGCATTTCGACCCAAAAGATGCGAAGAGAGA
>SJYV01008842.1:391026-480421 GCA_006410875.1 Neotragus pygmaeus
CCTAAGTAAACTGGAGTAGCCAAGAGTGCTGATTGTTCTACCAGAGTGCTGATTGTTCTACCAGAGTGCTGATTGTTCTACCAGAGTGCTGATTGTTCTACCAGAGTGCTGATTGTTCTACCTGAGGGCCTCACTCCGGTCCTCGGACCTTCCTTTGTTCTATCCTCGCAGGCTTTTCCCTTCCTTGTCTTTTAGCCACTGCCATTACCTAACAGTTGTAATTCTGTTTCTCAGCAATGATACATTCATTCATTCGTGAATTAACTCAACAGGGACTTGGCTAAGAAGTCTCTTGGGTGAATGGTATGACTTTTTTATTGATCCTCGTGAATTCTTATAGAGTAAGAGTAACCTTTTTTTTCACATTGATATTAAATTCTTTACCATTCTGCTTTACCTTTTATTTCTTTTAACATTAATATTTTAAAATATGAACATTTATTGATTTTTTCTTTTTAATTTCTTCCATTGCTTTTATGCTTTGAAAATTTTTCCCTATCCCCAGATTAAATATTCACCTAAGTGTTTTTCTAGATAGTTTATATTCTTTGTTTTATATGTCATGCTTATTAAGCAGGAGTTTATTTTGATGTTTGTGCAATGTATTTAAATTGACTATTTAGAGGAGTTAGCCAATTTTACCCTCCATTTCTTTGGTACTGATGTATGGTTGCCATCTACTGCCTTCTAAATTGGGATCTGCTTTAGATCTATTTCCTTTCATTGAACATGTGTACTTCTCATACCTTTGTCACATGGTTTAGTTTTTGTTTTGTTTTTTAACCAGTTTAAGTGTACCATTCAGTGGCATTATATGCCTTCACAATGTTGTATAACGGTTGTTACCTTCCATTTTAAGAAGTTTTTCGTCACTCTAAACATAAATTTTGTACTTATTCAACAATAACAACTCATTCCCTTCTCCTGCAACATGATTTTATCATAGATTGTAGCATATTAATGTCTAATAGGCAGAATATCACCCAGCCCGTGGCTTCTCTTTGAAATTGTTACTCTTCATTTACATATGTGTCCTGTTGTTTGAGTTGCTTCTCCTGGTTTATTGCTTATCCCAGGAGTGGCTCCACCCTCCAGCAATCACTCATGCCAAAACTCTGGGTGTCATCCTAGGCTCTTCTTTCTTCTTCTCTCCTCATAACCATCAATGTCGCTTGATCCTCTATCATTGATATTCCTTGAACCTCCACTTTGTTTCTCCCCCGCCCAGGCCCTACTGCTATTCAGGTCCTCATTACCTGCTGTAGGGATCACTGTCTCACCTTCTCTTCCCGTGCCTCCACCCCTCGATCTGGTGCCACCTGATTGTCTTTCTAATGCAAGTGTGNCCTCCACTTTGTTTCTCCCCCGCCCAGGCCCTACTCCTATTCAGGTCCTCATTACCTGCTGTAGGGATCACTGTCTCACCTTCTCTTCCCGTGCCTCCACCCCTCGATCTGGTGCCACCTGATTGTCTTTCTAATGCAAGTGTGATCATGCCACTGCGGTGGCTTAAAAATCTTCCTGAAGTTCATGACTTTCAAGAGCAAGTTCAGATTCTTTGGCACTGCCTTAGAAATTCACTCTAAAAGAGGACTCTGCTCTCCCCACTGCAAGCACGTGCATGCGCACACACACACAGAGAAACCAAGCCAGCTTAAAACTAACTGAATTGCATTCACAATCCAGGAAGGCCAACCTCTGTCAAGGTTCCATATCTTTGCTCAAGTCTGGAAACCTGGCCTGTTCCTTTCTTTCTACCTCCCTCCTCGCCTCTCCATCCCCACCACCACCTCCAGACTGTGAGGCCTCCTGCCCCTGAGTTCCAAGCTCTGCTACATCCTCTATCCTGGACGTCACCACATTGCTGTGTAATTGTGTCCACTCCCCTAAGGTTTCTGGTAGGACCTCAGTCTCTCAGGAGCTTAGTTTGTGGCACGATAAATATTTATGTAACCAGAATACGGGTATAAGTGTATGCATGGGCTCACTTCATTCATCTCAGTGTTTCTTTAAAACTGATTGAGGTTAACAAGATTTGTCTGAAATAATTTTTCACAAGGTAACTGGGAGTTGTTTTCTTCCTTGAATTCTAACTGCCGCTTCCTATTGATCATAGAAGAGACCCTTACCCTTTCCTAGTCCAGCTCTTGTTAAATAGAATGATTCATTAACTTCTACATGAAAGAAACTTCCGTTTTCCACCACCCACTCTGTATTTAGCTTTTGAATAAGCTATTAATGTGCATTGTATTATGTCTCTTTTTTTGCTTTGTTATGGTGACTTTTAATTGAGGTTGTCTTTATTACACTGCCTCTTAAGGCCACTTTGTTGTAACTCATTTCCAAATAATTGGATATGTACCTTCTCTAAAATGTAATTTTCTTTAGGCTTGTAAAATGCACAGAGCAAGCCATATACATAAACTCCTTCATAGAACTTTTGTTGTCATTAAAAACAGAATCAAAAATTGCTACACTGAAAGCAGAACTCTGGATATTTAAACTGTGATTGGAAGCTGTCAAGAGAACAAAAGAAGTGAATTTAGCACAAGAGATCCCAAGTTAGGGGAGGATAGCATAATTCCAGTGCATTATTAGATGAAAATATTGAATCACAGTGAAAAGAGGCATTCAGTCTTTCCTGGGCAGAGTATCTGAGATTCATTCCCTTGAAGAGTCAATTAAATGATCCTGGTTCGGTGCAGTTCAGTCCCTGTCATGTCCAGCTCTTTACAATCCCATGGATTGCAGCATGCCAGTCCTCCTGGAGTTTGCTCAAACTCATGTCCATTGAGTCGGTGATGCCATCCAACCATCCTGCTATCAGTCTTTCCCAGTATCAAGGGCTTTTCAAATGAGTCAGCTCTTCACATCAAGTGGCCAAAGTATTGGAGTTTCAGCTTCAGTATCAGTCCTTCCAATGAATATTCTGGACTGAATTCCTTTAGGATGGAATGGTTGGATTTCCTTGCTGTCCAAGGGACTCTCAAGAGGCTCCTCCAACCCCACAATTCAAAAGCATCAATTCTTCTATGCTCAGCTTTCTTTATAGTCCAACTGTCACATCCATACATGACTACTGGAAAAACCATAGCTTTGACTAGACCAACCTTTGTTGGCAAAGTAATGACTCTGCTTTTTAATAGGCTGTCCAGGTTGGTCATAACTTTTCTTCCAAGGAGCAAGTGTCTTTGAATTTCANAACTAGGCACACTGGGGCTACTTAATAAATGATCCCAGTCATACCCTTATTCAAACCCTGGCAGTCTGTTTCCAAAGCCTGCAACTCTTAACCGCTATGCTGTTCTGACTGCCTCTGCAGTGCTCTGGGAACTGGCCACTCTTCAAATACCTCTCAGCTGTGGTGCCTCGCTGTCCCAGAAAAACCCTGTCCATCTTGGCATGGCAATGTGGCATTTCTGACCAAGTGCTGTCAGCCCTGGGTCTTTTTTGAAATCCATCTCATTTTTATGCATCACCAGACGTGCTTTATTCAATCTTTGGAGTATTTTTAATCTCCTCTGAAATGAGCAGATCGTAAATCCTTTGCTAGATGAGATTTCTAAGTAATGGTGATAGATGGCCTTGTGTTTTGTCTCTCAACAAGTTTAGCCCTGACTGACATCATCTGAGCAGTGGAAGGGGTGGAATGAGAGTGAGATTGCAGCACCAGAGAAGAAAGCACCCACTTAGCTCTCTACTCAGATTTTTGTTTCATCTGAACCTCCTCAAACAAGTGAGGCTTTCTGAAAGTTTACACAAAATAAACTCCTGAAACAGGTGAAAAATTACGGCTGTAATGACAGAGAATTGACTTTAAGTGCAGCAGTATACATGGAATCTGTGTCTGATGTACAAGGATGAGATTATGACATGAGGGCATATGATGATTTGCAATGCACACTCGTTTCCAGTTCTGTCTATTGCTGCCAAAGTTGAAATCCAAACCCTGCTGAGAGACTGATAATGGAAAGCAGAGGGAGGGAGAGAGGGAAAGGACAGGGTGTGAATTTATCCAAAGCTGTCATATGCCGTGAATTATATCAATGAGTCTCTAATTTCCTGCTTAGAAGATGCCGCTTAGATTTGGCTGTTGCTTTACAACTTTGCATTTCCATCAGCTCACCAGTTTGTGATGCTTCCCGTAAGCAGCAGGACTTAGTTGGTGCACATCCATTAACTTATGCTTCTGCGAAATATTTCCTCCTCCTGTGGCTCCCTTTTGGTCAATTAAGCTCCTGTAATTCCCTCTCCAGACAAGTTCAGAGAGCAGGTCTGCAGAAGACCTTTTCTTACTGGGAACTAGCTTTACTGTCACTTCTGAGGTAAAACTATATTTTATTTCACTTTAGCTTCATATCACTTCTGAGATATAAAGCCAAGAGGAGGGTAAATTTGGAATTTGAAAGATGCCAGAAAAGAGAACTTTTATTGACCATTGGAACTCACAACCAAAAATATGAAAGAATGAGTGAACACGGGCATTCTGAGGGCATTGTAGAATTCCAGGCTTGATTTTATACCCAACCATTAAAAACCATTCAGAGATCTACACACTGGGAAAGGCAGAAGTTGATGGATCTAACTACCTTTTGAAAGTGTATATATTCTCTTAAATCTTGTAAGGACTTGAAACTAAACTTTTCCTATTTTATTTTTGATTAAATATTTAGACTTTTTTGATTTTTTTTATGAAAGAAAAATCTAGTGTGTCCATTTGATACTTTCTCCTATTGGGCCTAAACATACATTATAGGATTTTCACAAACCTAATGCTTCTACTAGTTGTGTCTTTATTTAGCCAGGACCACAGATGCAAGCTACTGAATGCCTGTTGCTTAAAGAAAGCCCTTACGGTCAGAAATGACATTTTCAGAATTGGTTTAGAAGGTGCAGTTTTAGTAGTAGTTGCCCTGGAGCTGAGCATGTGAAGTTAGTTCCAAAATGTTACCAAGGGGGAAAGTGGAGGGTGGGGCAGGGGAGAGATAAAATGGGAAATAAGGCTTGGCATATACACACTACTATATACATATGAAGTGAAGTGAAGATATTCAGTCGTGTCCAACTCTTTGCAACCCCATGGCCTGTAGCCTACCAGGCTCCTCCATCCATGGGATTCTCCAGGCAAGAATACTGGAGTGGGTTGCCACTGCCTTCTCCAGGAGATCTTCCTGACCCAGGGATTGAACCCATGTCTCCCACATTGTAGGCAGATGCTTTACCATCTGAGCCACCAGAGAACTCACTATATATATATAAGAGGTAACTAATATGGACCTACTGTGTAGCACAGGGAACTCTACTCAATACTCTGTAATGACCTGTATCAGAATAGAATCTAAAAAAGGGTGGATATGACTGGTTCACTCTGCTATACAGCAGAAACTAAGCAACATTGTAAATCAATTGTACTCCAAAAAGAAAGAAAATGGTCAAGTCCCACTAAGTAAAAAAAGACTATTTTCCTTATAAGGCAAAATTTTTTTAAATTAAAGAAACTTAAAAGATGAGGCAAAAATCTCATAAACTCAAAATTTCCCCTGACCAATCTTTTATTTCTTGGGCTGCCCAGATAAAATAGCCAGCCAAAACATAGGGGCTGGATTCTAATCAAATACAGAATCATCTTCAGTATGGTAAAGGAGTGTTCACCTGATGAGAATCAAGCAAGAACTGAGAACTCTTGTAGAATGAGAGAGAGAGAGAGGAAGGGAGGGAGAGGGTGAGAACTCAAAGTTGCTGTAATGATGTTAGTTAAATTTGTAACATAAATCGACTCCACTGTGTTGCATTTTTCAATTATGTAAGTTTCAAATGTACAGAATTACAATTTGAAATCTGTATACATTCCAAAGTGAAAACCAGCGCAAGTCTAGTTACCACGCCTCACTGTACAGTTCAACCATTTTGCTTGCCCCCCAATCCCTTTTCCCTCTGGTAACCACTAATCTCATCTCTTTATCTATGGATTTATTTTGTTTTACTTTATGTGTTCATTTGTTTTGTGTAATCATATGGTATTTGTCCTTCTTCATCTGACTTACTTATTTCACTGACTTAGTATCTTCAAGATCCATCCATGTTGTAGCAAATGGCAGGATTTCATTCTTTTTTATGGCTGAGTAGTATTCTGTTTTGTATATATTCTACATCCTCTTTATCCATTCATTCATCAGTGGGCACTTAGGTTGTTTTCATATCTTGGCTGTTGTAAATAATACTGCAGTGAGCATAGGGGTACATAAGATGTGTATATTTTCAATTAGTGTTTTCATGTTTTTTGGACAAATATGCAGAAGTAGAATCACTGGACCATATAGTAGTTCTCTTCTTAATTTTTTGGAGTGTCCCCTTAGTCTTTTTTCCATAGTGGCTGCACCAATTTACATTCTTACCAACAGTATACAAGAATTTCCTTTTCTGTACCCTCTCCAATATTTATTTCCTGTCTTTTCAATAGTATCTATTTTAACAGGTGTGAGGTGATATCTCATTGTGGTTTTGATTTGAATTTCCCTGATAATTGTGATGTTGAGCATGCTTTCACGTGCCTTTCGACTATCTGTGTATCTTCTTTGGAAAAATGTCTGTTCAGATCTTCTGCTCATTTTTTAAGTGGGCTGTTGTTGTTAAGTTACATGAGTTCTTTATATATTTTTGGTATTAATGGCTGTTTGAATATATCTTTTGCAAATAACTTCTCCCACTCAGTAGGTTGCTTTTTCTTTTTGAAAAATGGTTTCCTTCACTGTGCAAAGGTTTCCTTTCCTTTTAGTTTCATGTGGTCACATCTGTTTATTTTTGCTTTTGTTTCCCTTGTCTGGGATTGAGATCCACAAAACAGCCCAATGTCAGGGAGGTCACTACCTCTGTTGTCTTCTAGGAATTTTATGGTTTCAGGTATTACATTCAAGTCTTTAATCCATTTTCAATTAACTTTTGTGTATATTGCATTTCTGATCCAGCATGTAGTGATTTATTTTTTCTAACTACAAATGCAAATTGCATGCTGTCTTCCAAACCTTGCTTCCTCCATGAAGCCTGCCTAAAAGACTCAAAACATCAGTCATATTTACTTCGTTATGGGTAAGTAGATATATACTGTTGAGAACTATTTCCTGATTCATTTATTTGGATCATGATCTTAAACTCTTCAAGGCAAATACCCCTGTCTTTTGTCTGTTTTCTATCTTTTATATCAACATGCTTATCACAAGACAATGTGTGTCATTCAATGAATGTTTTTATTATACTCAATACTAAACATCTTTAGTTTGGGACATGTATTTAAAGCTATCCCCATCTCTTTCTTCAATTAGTATTTTTCATGTAGACTGCATTCTGTATCTGAACACTTCTTTTGACTTAATTCACAGTTTACAGCTAAGAGTTATATTGAGAAATCTCTTCACCTGAAGAAAATTGTCTGTATAAGTGGCCCAGATGGTTAATGCTTTTATAACTGGTGTTGATTAACTTTTTTGGACAAAATCTCAGCCTTTTTTGAAAAAGAAAGGAGGAAGGGAATGGCTTTAGAGATTTGCCAGGCCACTCTCTCTCTCTAAAAAAAATATATATATATATATATGTTTCAGATGTACCACCTAGGAAACGTATAGATATATAGATGGATAGATACATAGATGTATGTGGCTTCCCTGGTGGCTCAGCAGTAAAGAACCTGCCTGCAAAGCAGGAGACACAGGAGACAAAGGTTCAGTCCCTGGGTCAGGAAGATCCCCTGGAGGAGGGCATGGCAACCCACTCCAGTATTCTTGCCTGGAGAATCCCATGTACAGAGGAGCCTTGGCAGGCCACAGTCCATGGGGTCGCAAAGAGTTGGACATGACTGAAGTGACTGAACATGTACTCATGCATGCACGCACATGTATATATTCATTTTATACATAAGTACATATAAATTGTATAAGTATTTTTACAAACTATATAGATTTATATATGATAATTTATATAGCAATTTTATAGGCATGTGCAGTTAGTAGGACAAACATTATAATTCAGATTTTATAGGTGAGGAATCTGATGTTTGGAGAGGTTTAGTCACTTGTCTGTGGTTATGTAACTAGAAAATGATGAAGTCACATCTCAAACTAAAGTTTCTTGAATTTAGCTTTTCATTCCTCCATTCATTTATTATGTGCCTTCAGTGTTCAGTTACTTGTTCAGTGCTACGGAGTCAAAGACCAGCAAGACCCATCTCTTCCTTAAGGAGTTCTCAGTCCAGTAGAGGAGATTAACAGGTAAACTAATAACAATTCACAGCATCCCGGGCAAGAGTGGTACAGGGAGCAAAGGCATGGATTTCAGGGCAGACTGGGATATTCTGGTTCTCCTTGTTGTTCTGTATGGTTGGAGCTTTACAAACAGGAGTGGTGAGACAGAGCTGGAGCAGGCTGCAGATCATTTCACGAAGATCCTTAGCAATGCTACAGGGATTGAAAAGAATTAGAAGAAGGATAATCAAGCTTTTTTAAAAAGCAAAATCAGAAAGGTGGATCAAGGGAGTGTGAGATGAGAATACAGAAGTCTAATGCACAGTTAACACTGGGATAAATGCAGAGTTTAGAGCAAGACATGATGTGGTTGTAAAGGGAGGCTGTATCCATTAGCATGTGAAGGAATTGGTGGGCATTAGGGTGTGGGACTGAATGAATAAGTCCAGGATGGCAGCAAGGAGTCTGGACTGGGGATAATGTGTCATTTACCAGGATAAGAGATGCAGTAGAGGATAAGAAACAGGATTTGTCACACAACAAAATGTTGTATCCTCATGAAAATTATTTTCATAATTGTTATAATAGTGTGCATTCGGCATATGCTATTCAATGCGATAGTCACACATGGCTAGTAGATACTTGAAATAGAGCTTCTCCAAGTTGAGATGTGTTGTGTGATATACACACCAGATTTCAGGATCTAAATATGTGGAAAAATGTAAAGCTCTCATGGATAATTTTTATATTGATTACATGATAAACAATATATTGAGATAGATTAGGTTAAATAAAACATTATTAATTCATGTTTTATGAATTTATTTCATCTGTTTATCTTTTCTTACTGTGCCTACTGGAAAGGAAGAAATTATAAATGATCTTGCATTTCAAGCTTGCATTAAATTTATATTGAATGGCACTACCTTGAAAATCAGCAGATAATAGATGTTTTGAAAAGCTTAGGGCATGAGGGTTTGGGAGCAATGCCTTAGAACCCCTGGCATGTGCCTCATATGTGAGGCTGTTTTCTGTGATCCCTCAGGATAATTTTAAGATCTGAGCCCAGAGTGGACTGGGTACGTTTGGAATCTGCTGGCCCCTAAAGTCCTTCTGCTGTGTATTCTGAAGCCAGAGTGTGTTTCTAAAACTTTCTAAGAAAACTCCCAAGAGACTGGGAGTTGGTGCACCTGAAAAGTTTGCTGAGAGGGGAGGCAGAGATATAGGAAGCCTCTGGGAACACAAAGTCTGAGAAACGGGGAGAGAGGCCCTTGCCTTGACCCAGCTTTCCAGAGCCTTCTTAGCCAAGAGATGCCCCAGAAGCATCCTGACCCTTCAGGCAACCTGACACCAGAAAGCCCCAGGCCGCTGGAGTGCTTCCTGTCAGATGATCACAGTGCCTGCCCCCAGCTCTTGGTTACTATGATGTTCCTTGAATTGTCTGTTTATTCGGCTTCTCCATTACAAGAAGGGCCCAAAGAAAGGAAGTGTCCAGAGCTAGCCAGGAAAACGGAATCTTCTGGTGAAACCCACTCCCTGGACTGAGGTGCCCCATTAGAGCCGCTCTCTGGGCACACATATCTGAGAGCCCCCCCACTCTTCTGCTTAGTCCTCAGCCTCTTAGGTCCCCATGTCTATTGACTGTGCACTTCAAAATAGAAAATGCTGGTTCTCCTGGTTCTTTCCTCACAGGCCCCCCTTCATTCATTCATTCTTTCATTCAAGAAAAAAACATTGTCAAGAATTTGTTGTTCTGTGGTAACTTCCCTGGTGATCCAGCAGTTAAGACCACATTTCTAATACAGGGCGCACGTGTTTGATCCCTGGTCAGGGAACTAAGATTCCACATGCCTTGCAGAGAATTGGCCATAAAAATAAAAAGAGTTTGTTAAAAAAGAATTTACTGTTCTTCAAGTGCTAGACCTTGTAATCCTCAAAAATGAAAAGCCTGCCTCTGTGCTCCAGAAACTTTCAGTACCCTGGAGAGCTGGCCAAATCAATTCACCATCATTGCTCCAAAGTACAGTGGGCAAATAGGGAAGAAACTCCCTCAACTGCCAGAGGGGGTTATCATAGTCCCCCCACCCCTGCACTGACTTTTTATGAGGGTTCAATAAGGACATGTAAGTCTAGGCTTGGGCCATAGCCAGCATGTAGGGAGTTGCATGGAAATGCTTGCCACGCTGCCGCTGCTGCTGCTAATAACAATGATGATGAAGAGGATAGCAGCTGTCATGACCAGTTGACATAGTGGGTTCCCTGAATTATAAGCCAGACTCACGTTCCCCTGACCCCCTGCCCACTTTTCCCTGACCTTGTCTCCCCCACGGTTTGTCCCTACATCCCTGGTTTCTTGGTGGCGCTTTACTTGTACTCCTGTCACTGGGTGCCTAGGCAATATCCTTGCATTACTATCGACACAGGCTTTTGTCATGAGCCATAGAGAACTTTGAGGGGCCCCTGCAAGTTAATCCTCCCTATCTTATGATGGGCTGGGCCAAGGTCTTCTCTAGGTTGCTGGCCTATTTGGTCAACTATTGTGTTCCAACCAGCCTGCCTGAACCCTGCACACCCATTGCTGATCCATTGCTGCCTTCCAGCAGATCCTTGCCCCATAGAGCATCCAGGACACAAGCTGATCCTCCTCTGCAGGGGACTCGCAAAACTGGATCTTTTAATTTTTCTAATTTTATGTTAATTTTATTATTTTCTCATTCATCCTGATGAATGTTAGGATACCTGATGAGAGAAAGAGATCAAATTTAGAATGACCCTCTAACAGACTTCTTTTCTATTTTTGTTCGTTTCTGTATTCCTTCCATCTTTGAAAAGTAAAAGTATTAGCCACTCAGTCATGTCTGACTCTTTGCGACCCCAAGGACTGTAGCCTACCAGGCTCCTCTGTCCATGGGATTCTCCAGACAAGAATACTGGAGTGGGTTACCATTCCTTTCTCTGGGAGATCTTCCTGACCCAAGGGTCGAACCCTGGTCTCCTGCGTTGCAGGGAGATTGTTTGCCATCTGAGTCACCAGGGAAGCCCACTTCCATCTTTATAAAGCCCCTTTGTTCCATCAGGAATTATTAGAAGGCTGTTTCCTCCTAAAGAAACACCTTGACATTTTTTTCTCCTGGATCAGTGATTGAAAGTGTTTGTAAAACATCACCAAGGAGCCCTTTAATGTTATTTTTACAAGGAAAAATGTGAAAAATAATGGACAGTATTTTTTTAAACAAGAAGTGTGGTAANTTCCTCCTAAAGAAACACCTTGACATTTTTTTTCTCCTGGATCAGTGATTGAAAGTGTAAAACATCACCAAGGAGCCCTTTAATGTTATTTTTACAAGGTAAAATGTGAAAAATAATGGACAGTATTTTTTTAAACAAGAAGTGTGGTAATGAACTTAGAAAGACAAGATGTGGTTAGTATAAACCTTTGTATTTGATAAAACATCATTTCCTTGGAGAGCAAGACCTGTCTCGCCTTTGTTTTCTGAGTCTGTACTCCTTATTGTTATTGTCATTTCGTCTCTAAATTGTGTCTAACTCTTTGCAACCCCATGGATTGTTTGTCTATGGGATTTCCCAGGCAAGAGTACTGGAGTGGGTTGCCATTTCCTTCTCCAGGGGATCTTCCTGACCCAGGGATTGAACCCATGTCTCCTACATTGGCAGGCAGATTCTTTACCACTGAGCCACCAGGGAAGCCCTGTGCTCCTTACATTACTGTGTTATAGATGGATAGATTCCAGAGCCGAACGTTTTCCCAACAGACACACAAAACACACGAATATTATTATTTTCAAAAACCCTCATACTCTTTAACTGACAACATACTTTCCTATACACTATCTCATTTGATCACCTCAGTAACCCTGTAAGATAGGTGATACAGTGTTGTAATAGGAGTGGCAGAATTGTAAGGTATTTGTGGCTCAGAGGGTAAAGCGTCTGCCTACAGTGCGGGAGACCTGGGTTCAATCCCTTGGTTGGGAAAATCCCCTGGAGAAGGAAATGGCAACCCACTCCAGTACTCTTGCCTGGAAAATCCCATGGACGGAGAAGCCTGATATGCTACAGTCCATGGGGTCGCAAAGAGTTGGACACGACTGAGCAACTTCACTTCACTTTAGAGGGACAGCCTCCTTGTTTTACAGGTCAAGTATCTGAAGCTCAGAAAGACGTTTAGTTAGTCGAGACATTTTTGATCCCAAGTGACAGTAACCCAAGTCAAGCTAAATTAGCAGAAGGCGAACAATATTGATACATATCACCAAAAAGTTCAGGGTTTATGGTTTCAAGAGAGGATGGTTCCAGCTGTTCCAAAAAAGTCTACAGGGATCTGTTATTCTCCATCTCTTGATTCTCTTTTCCTCTGTCATGGCCGGTATGGTTCAACGAAAGCTTCTCCTAGAAGTCATGATGAGACGGCAGCTCTGGCCACATACCTACCATTCTTGGTTGAATGAGAGTATCTTCTTTTTTACAGTTTTAGCAAAAATCCTAGGATTACATTTCATCAACTTGGTTTATATGACTGCCTAATTTTGGACTAGTTTATGTGGTCAGTGCTGAGGGGACTGTTCTCCCATCACATGGACTAAGAGTGGGTCCTCAAAAGAAAATCAGAGTATTACTCTTCTTTAAAGGGGGAAGGGGCTCTTGGTGCTGCATAGGCCAGAGCAGTTTATAAGGCTATGTAACATTTTGTGTAAAGTGCTTACGTGGTCTGTTCGTTGAAATTCTGGACTGTGTATTCCAAGTTGGAATTTATCACCACAAGTGTAGGTTTGTGACAAAGATGCTGTGTCTGTTTCACCTCTGCACTCACAGGGCTCATCATGGTGGTCAGTATGAGAGAGGTGTTTAGGATCACCTTTTATCCAGGAAATGACCAATCAGATCTGCATCAGAACTTCAGCCTGAGACTTCTGACTCCTGAGGGTGCCTCCTGATTCTGCCATCCTGTTGCCTGTGGGTTTTTTTATACTCCTGCCATCATTCCATGTTATTTAATTAAAGTATTCTAATGGGTGGTGACCTTTGTTATCCAATAGTATGTGTTTTAAGGACCCACAGTACTCATTGTTTGAAAGAGTGAAACATTTGTTCATTTTATCATATTAGACATGGCATTTATATCCAGGCTTACTTTTCCCTCAGTTCATTAAAGTTATTTAGATTTTTATGTAGCTATAGGATGTCTTAAAATATTCTCAGTCAATTTTATTTGGATGAGTCAAGTGTCTTAGAATTGAGGAGCCTTTTGCTGTAGTTTGTTTTCAAAGTAATACATTCTCACTATCAAAACTTTAACTCCAATATCCACAAATTGAAAGCCATCAAAATAATTCCATACCCCAAATTTATCCTTTCCCTTTCCCCTTTGGTAACCACAAGTTTACCGTCTATGCCTTTGAGCCTGCTCCTGTTTTTTATGTAGATTCACTTGTATAATTTTTTAGATTCCACATATGAGTGATATGACATTTGTGTTTCTCTGTCTGACTTACTTCACTTCTTATATTCTTTTAGTCCATTGAGTTGCTGTAAATGGCAATATTTCATTCTTTTTTATGGTTAATACTACATCATTCACACACACACACACATACACACGAACCCACCTGCCAATGCAGGAGACACAAGAGACTCGGGTTCGATGCCTGGGTCGGGAAGATCCCCTGGAGAAGAGATTGGCAACCCAGGCAAGAATACCGGAGAATCCTATGGACAGAGGAGCTTGTTGGGCCGTAGTCCATAGGATCGCACAGAGTTGGACATGACTGAAGTAACTGAACACACACACAAGTATATGCATGCTCAGTCACTTCAGTCATGTCTGACTCTCTGCAACCCCATGGACTGTAGCTCGCCAGGCTTTTCTGCCCATTCTCCAGGCAAGAATACTGGAGTAGGTCGCCATGCCCTCCTCCAGGGGATCTTCTCCACCTAGGGGTCCAACCCACATCTCCTGCATTTCAGATAATTGTTTACCCAGTGAGCCACCTGGGAAGTCCCATACACACACACACACACACACACACACACTTGCATACACACTCACATATTCTTAAACCAATAACCCTTTGATGGGCACTTAGGTTGTTTTCATGTTTGGCTGTGTAAATAGTGCTGCTATGAACACACAAACTACTATAACAAAATACATAGCAAAAAGGATTTCCTGTATAACACAGGGAATTATATTCAATATCTTATAATAACTTATAGTGGAAAGTAATCTGAAAAANGCACTTAGGTTGTTTTCATGTTTGGCTGTGTAAATAGTGCTGCTATGAACACACAAACTACTATAACAAAATACATAGCAAAAAGGATTTCCTGTATAACACAGGGAATTATATTCAATATCTTATAATAACTTATAGTGGAAAGTAATCTGAAAAAATATATTTGCACAGAAAACGGAGTCACTTTGCTGTGCACCTGAAACTAACACAACACTGTAAATCAGCTATACTTCAGTAAAGGAAAGAAGGTAAAATAGCAGCTAAACAACAACAAGGTCAGTTTGGAGGTTAACTGTTATAGTACACAGCTCTGTTGAAGATGGAATTTCAAAGTTTTCTTGCCATCTGTCACTGCATATAGAAACTTTTAAACAGATGCATCCTGTTACTTTAGAGATGCATTATATCCTTGACAGGTGATAATTATGCTTGTTACCCCACAATCTACTATCAGGATGAGTATGTATTTACTACTTTCTTTACTCACAGAGTCAAGCCAAAGAGAGAATTCTTTTAAATTTTAGCATCTTTTACTTTGCCTTTTCCTGTGTTACTCTCGCTCCCTCTGACTTCAGTGAAAAACTAGCTTGATTGTGTGTTTCTTCATATTTGGCAAAGGACACAATCTTTATGAATCATCTTGTCAGAAGCACCAGCAATAAACCTGAGATGTGTTCTGAAAAGGAGGGTACATGGTGTGTCTCTTTTTTCTCGTCTGCAAACAAGCAGTCTTCAAGAAACGTGTTGTTTGAAAGAATGTGAACTTAAAAAAAGTTCAACCTGAGACTTTAAAAAAAAATAATTTGTTAACTTCATCTTTTGTAGAAGAGCTTTAGAAATAGAATTGCTTATAGAAGAAGTCCACTAGAAAAGAAATCTCCCCGAATTTATTTATTTAACATTCGCCATGTGCTATTCACATTTCTAGGTAATACAAAAAACAGGCCAAAAAAAACCCCACCCTCATTAAAAAAAGAAGAAGAAAAAGTATCTCCAGGTACAGAAAGACAGATTAATAAGTAATTAAAATGTGTTAGATGGTGCTTAGATTTGGGAAAAGATAAAGCAATAGATTGGGTATAAAGGGTGTACTGAGAATAATCACTTCACCCCACAACAATTTCATTTCTTCCCTTATTCTAAGTTGGTTTCTGTGTATGTACCACTCCTTACAGGTAGACGTTTGGATCAGTTGTGTTTCTTGCCTTGTCAGTAACACATAAACTTATGAACACATCCTGGAGGTGTGGGATATGAACATTCCTTTAACTCACTTTAGTCTGTGCTCCTACAGTTGGTCTTTTTGTTTTAACAACTAGGACAAATTGGGAGGATAGCATTGGCACATATATACTGCCATGTGTCAAATAGCTAGCTGGTGGGAAGCTGCTGTATAGCTCAGGGAGCTCAGCATGCTCTGTGATGACCTAGAAGGGTGGATGAAGGGGGTGGCAGGGAGACTCAAAAGGGAGGGGATATGTGTATACGTATAGCTGATTCATTCGTTGTACAGCAGAAACTAACACAATGCTGGAAAGCAGCTACACTCCAGTTAAAACAGTAAAGAACTTCTCCCTCTTGGATTTCCCACTTTTCTTTATTCTTCAAATAATATATTAATACCTATCTTCCAGGTGATTATCCTCATTTTATAGTTAAAGAAAGTAAACCAAAATCAGCCTGACCTCTTAAACACAATGCTATATTAGGTAAGATCATCTCTAAACCCCAAAACTGTCTGATTCTGCGTTCACTCAAATTAATGGTTTCGCTTCAGTTAAATTTTCCGTCTCATTTAACAATCATTAGTCGTACACATGTAAATTGCTAGCTACCAATATTTGACATAACATGGGTTGCATGTTATCCTAATCATGAGATTATTTATATGAAAGTCCCCTTTAATTTAAACCTAAAAAGAACAAAATTTGACTGGCACTACAAAACTTGAAGAACTATTGAACTGAAAATGTTAAGTCAATCAGTTGTGTCCGACTCTTTGTGACCTCATGGACTGTAGCCCACCAGGCTCCTCTGTCCATGGAATTCTCCAAGCAAGCATACTGGAGTGGGTAGCCATTCCCTCCTCCAGACCAGGGATTAAACCTGGGTCTCCTGAATTGCAAGCAGATTCTTCATAGTCTGAACCACCAGGGAAGCCCCTAAAGAACTATTCAGTTACTAATAAAAATCAAAACAAGTATTGGCCACTGATTCTGGGATAAGTTAGGAAGTATTCCCGCATGGGGCCCAGTGTCCCAGTGCCCAGAACAAAACTATTGATAAATGTCTGTGAGAGAAAACTTCTGCATACAGTGACCATCCAGATTTGGACTAAGATACCAGCGAATCAGAATGGGAGTGTGTCAGGAGGGATTTTAAAGGTGGCCTTGAAAGGAGTGGACCACTGAGGAAGAAGGTGGTGATGCCAGGAGTTCATGGAGGAGGAGCAAGCATCTTGTTAGGGATAAAATAAGGGGCTAGATCTGGTTCAAGTCTAGCTTGAGGTAGTGATAAAGGGTGTCCGTAGATCTGGGAGGCAAGGATTAGGGAAGTTGGTTTTGAAATAAGAGAGCAACTTGGGGCTTAAGATGGAGACTTGGTGTTAAAAGTTAAAGATGATTGCTAGAGTCCTGGGAGTAGACAAAATGCTGAAGAAAATGCTCTGACAGAATGTGGGGGCATGAGAGCAAGAAGAGGCTGTGAGAGTTGAGGGAAAGAGATCACGCTATGGCATTGTGATCCTGGAAGACTTCATGGAAAATGGATCGTTTTAGCTGTGAATCCCCAGCCCATCTAGAGAAATCGGGCTCTATAACCAACTGCCAGATATAAGATTGTGTTATCTACCAAATTCCTAGTGACTTATAAAACCTTTTACTTTCTGTGTTCAAGTCACTTTATATAAATAACACAATCATTAAAACAACCTAAAAATGATTTTCACCACTTTACAAATGAAGAACAGAAAGGGAAAGAAACTTGCTCAAGGTCATACAGCCACTTAGTGGTAAAAGCAGGATTCACAGTCAGGCAATTTGATCCTAAAGCCTGGGCTTTTGGCCACTATACTGCCTTCTCTCTGCATACGTGCATGCATGTAAGTCGCTTCAATTGTGTCTGACTCTTTGCGACGCTATGGACTCCTCTGTCCATGGGGATTCTCCAGACAAGAATACTGGAGTGGGTTGCCCTGCCCTCCCCCAGAGGATCCTTCCGACCCAGGGATCAAACCCATACCTCCTGTGGCTCCTGCATTGCAGGCTGATTCTTTACCACTGAGTCACCAGGGAATTTAACCTGGGCTGAGGAGGATGCTTTCTGGCAGGTTTCCTCTTGTATGGAATTTCTCATTTTTTATATATTCCATGCTTTAACATTTTCCACCAGATGCTTTTAGCTGACGAATGTCAAAGGTCCTTACCCTAGTGGGAGCTTTCCTGGCCTTCTCATGTTAAGTGGAAGCAACCTTCTTCCCCTGGCACCAGGAAGGGCATTAAAGCCTGGACGACAGAAGCATGGAGTGTGGATTATACCCTCTCTTTAGTATCACAACACTCCAGAGGCTCAGAGCCACTAAGTGCTTTTTAATCACCTCAGATTTGCAAGAGTATGTCCTAATGACACTTCCTAAAGGGCATCATTACTTCTACAAAAATGTTTTCTCATAAAATATTTGTTAAAAATGCCTAATAAATCCTGTCTTGGGCAATTACACCCTCTGCACTGCTGTCAGCAAATTAGGTCTCATTCTTCCTTCTTCTCATAGTCGCCCTTAGCTGCAGCAGGGCAGTGGCACCTTCTGTGTGCATCTGGATCCTGTTATTTGGGTTTATCTTGACACCCTCCATGAGCTAAGTGGCAAGCAGTGGTCACAGGCTTCTAACATGATTGAGGCTCACTGTTGCTTTAAAAAAAAAAATTATTGTGGTAAAAGTCACATAATATAAAACATGCTATTTTAACCACGTTTAACTGTCCAGATTAGGAGCACTAAGTACATTCACACTGTTGTACAACTCTCCCAAATGTTTCACCTTCCCAAATTGAAACTCTGTCCTCATTAAACATTAATTGTCTCTTATCCTTCCCTACCCCCACCCCCAGCGCCTGGCATCTACCAGTGTACTTTCTGACTGTATGAATTTAACTATTCTCAGTACCTCGTGTAAGTGGAATCAAATCAAAGCATTTGTCTGTACCTAATATATGTTGAAATGCATTTTTAAGATTAATTTAATATATGTCCTACAAACATGTTATACCTTTTTTCCCCCTCTGTGCTATACAATAGGTTCTCATTAGTTATCTATGGCAGCAGATTATAATAAGCTTACAATGAGTCAATAGGATTGACCATAAGAAGCTAAAAAGGGCATTCTGGCCACATTTGAAGACCTCCATGAACACTGTGTTCTAAGACCCTGAACACTTGGAAGTGCCTAATAGTTATTAACTCTGATGGAAAAATCAGTGTATTCAGTACTAGTCAATTCAGGATGTCCTGTGCTGTTTAAATAATGACCTAAACATGCTTACCATTTTGAAGTGAAATAATCAAATGAAGCCTATCAAGTGTGTTTTGTAACAGAGTGTGTTACAAAATAAATTGAAACAAAGAAGAAGGTACAAATTATTTCAGTACTTTAGTCAAATTGATTCTAATGAAGTAAAATAGTGTGATGTTGATTTGTGGAGTTAACCTCATTGTTGTGTTTTTTATTTTTTAAATGATTTACCCAGGTGTAGGTATATGGCAGGAAATTTATGGGTTTTTGGGGGGTTTTTTTGTTTTTAATTTATTTATTTATTTATTTTTTAATTTAACTTTACAATACTCTATTGGGTTTGCCATACATCAACATGAATCCACCACAGGTGTACACAAGCTCCCACTCCCGAATCCCCCTCCCACCTCCCACCCCACAACGTCTCTCTGGATCATCCCCATACACCAGCCCCAAGCATCCTGCATCCTGTATCAAACATAGACTGGTGATTCGTTTCTTACATAATAGTATATATGCTTCAGTGCCATTCTCCCAGATCATCCCACCCTCTCCTACTCCCTCTGAGGCCAAAAGTCCATTGTTTATGTTTTATGATGATTCTTTCTCGCTAAGAATCAGAATCTGCAAACAGCAGTGTTTATTCCTGGAGTGGAGATACTATATAGAAGAATGAATTTAATGGAGAAAAATTAAAGAGATGAAAAAATTAGCAGAATAAGATTTGTGTGTGTGTGTGCGTGTGTGTGAATGGCGGGTTGTTCCCATCTACTGATGGTGCTATGGAATGGTTTTGAGAAGATCCTGGAATGCTTGAGCCAGTATGAAAGGTTATTTTGTCCTCACTTCCCTCCCCTATCCTAGGATGAAATTGCTATCACACTGTCATTGGCATAATATTTGAATATTCATAATATTCATGATATTCATAATATTGAAAAACGAGCATGACAAAGACAGCAACCAATCAGGATGGACAAAATGTCCAGTCACGATGGACTCCTGGGGTAAAGGCTTGGTGTGAATCTCGGAAGTATTCGTCTTAACTGCCTATGGTTTCCGGTTCCTTCCAGTCTCTGTGGTTCTAGACACATCACCTGGGCTTCAGAGGGGAGTGGGCACAGTTCAGTTCAGTTCAGTCGCTCAGTCATGTCTGACTCTTTGTGACCCCATGAATCGCAGCATGCCAGGCCTCCCTGTCCATCACCAACTCCCGCAGTTCATTCAGACTCACTTCCATCGAGTCAGTGATGCCATCCAGCCATCTCATCCTCTGTCATCCCCTTCTCCTCCTGCCCCCAATCCCTCCCAGCATCAGAGTCTTTTCCAATGAGTCAACTCNTTCTACACATGCGTACATTCTTAATGTTTTACTGTGTTCTAGATTTCTTCAGGCATCCGTCTATAATCCATTAAACAAATATCTATTGAGTATCTACTCTGTGTGGCAGGCACTGCCATTTTTGGCACTAAAATCCTGGGCTGGACCACTTTCTAAGGGTAGAAAGCATTTTTAAATCAAAATATTTTTAACAATAAATAAATTGTTCTTTTTCTGTGAAATGATTTTTAAAAATCTATAAAATACACATTTAAAGGCAAATCCTTTGATCATCCTGCATAGAGGCATGACCTGCAGGTTTATGGCACAACTTATTTTAGATGAACTTAGTACTTTTCAGACTTGGGAATTGAGTCTGTTTTCTTATTAAGGCTTCAAGCGACTGTTTTGATTTGTTTGCCTTATGGGCCTCCTGCTACGGTAGCTCAAGAGCAGGAAAATTTTAAAAAAATAATAATAATAAAATAAAATAACAAGAAAATGATCTTTTTTCAAAAGCCTGCCCCTGCCATTAAGACAGGAACTTTGGATCTTTAAGAGACTAAAACTGTCCAAAGTGTTCTTTTATGTCTAATATTGAAATCTAGAAAAGACATGCTGTCTTCTGCCTCTGTTTTCCTCCACACTGAGACTGCCTACTGATTACGCAGCCTTGGAGCCAAATCCAAAAATAACATTTTCTCAGCTTTCCAGCCACACCTGACAAAGGGCTTCTCTCAAGCAAGTAGAGCTAGGCTTCTTGGCACCTATCTTCACAACTGCTTACCTTTGTGACTCCTGCTTTCTGTGCCAGGGGCTCCATACAGTACCTTAAGAGAAGAGAACGTGTTCTTGGAGAAGGGAATATATTTGCACAGCTTCTACAGCCTTTACTCTTTTTCTCAGGTCATGACTGTATCCTTTTCTTCTCCTTGAAATGGGTTGGCCTCCTAGGGCTTCTTCCCTGGTGGCTCAGATGGTAAAGAATCTGTCTGCAATGCAGGCAACCTGGGTTCAAGCCCTGGGTCAGGAGGATCCCCTGGAGAAGGGAATGACTACCCACTCCAGGGTTCTTGCTTGGAGAATTCCATGGACAGAGGAGCCTGGTTGGGCTGCAGTCCATGGGCTCACAAAGAGTCAGACACGACTAAGTGACTGACACTTTCACTTTTTCACTTTCCTTAGGCAAAGAACCACTTTCGGTAGCGCTGACTGCCGTGACCCCGTTTCTTTCTCAGGTGCCACTGTTTTTAGCTCGGAGATCAGAGCTTCGATGCTCCACAGGCAATGGCGTGTTTCTTCACACGTTTCCTTCTGTCTACTGAAGTCGACATCAGCCAGCACATGTTTACTGGTACTCCACAGGGAACACGTGGCTCTGGTCACCTTTTGTTTTCAGTCTCCATTCACTTCATCTCCTCATCTTCTCTCGACTGGCTCAGGTCTCATGTCCCCAAATCTCTGCCTTCACTTTAGTGTAGATGTCGAGATCTTTCACCGTAGCTGGCCTAAGTGTCATTTTGTGTTCTTGCCTCCTCTTCCTGTCTTGTCCCACGCGTGCATGTGGCAGAGAACAAAGTGGACTCTCCCTGTCCCTTTCCCATCAGCTTGCTCCGGGCAGCTCCACTGACAGTCCCAGTGGGGTGTCTGAGTCTGTGGCTGGCACCCCACTGCCCGCTGCTGTGCAGACTTTGTTTCTCCTTCCTGATTTCTGCCCCCAACCTCGGTAGCCTTTCATCTCTTCTCCTGCCTGAGCGCTCCTGGGCCTGACTTGATCCACTGGCACCAAACAGAATTTAAAGGCTCTTCCTCTCAGTCTTTGCTCCTTATACTCCCTCCAGTCATGGAATCATCCTGCTTGAAAGGGAAGGTCAGACATTAATCTAGGATTTGTCTCCTGAGGGAAGTGAAGCAACCATCTTAGACAGCCAGCAATCTTCTTCTTAATTCTCTCCAAGACGAACAATCTCACCCTGTGTCTGGTAATCTTTCAGAGGACTACTCAAGTGACCTCCGAGTCTTTCTAAACTCTTTGACACTCATCCAGTGTTTAAAGCTTTTTCTGTTCAGAAATTCATCTTCTCTGTGTAATCTCCGTCAACTTCAACAATACATGGAGTTATTTTTGGTTTTCATGGAAGTGGAAAAATGTTTCCTGGGCTCCCTTCTGCAATAGTCTTTTAATCTAAAGATTCTGTATCAGCCATTGAGTTCAATGTCATCGTTCTGAGTATGATTGTTCTTCTCTTGATGTCTTCAAATTTTCTGCTCAGGTCCCTCTGCACCTTGCCATCTGTCTGTGTCTAATCTCCCAGCTCCTCTGGCATTCTCCTCTGATGGCTTCTTATCCACTCTATGATATGATTCAAAATTGATTACCATCTGGGTTAAGAGTACTCTCTCTCCTGGACCTTATTTCTCCCATCTCCCCATCCTCATTTCTCCTGCTAACCCGCACTGGCCTCCTCTGTCAGATCCTGCCATCTGGAACAGCTTGACTGTCTCTCTCTCTACCTCATTAACTTTCCATCCCTTTTCACATCTCACCTGAAAATGTATCTTTTCTCCTTGGCCTCTATCTCTCTATTTCATACCATCAAAGCTGGTTTGCTCATTCATCATTCCAGCCTCTACATTTTTAAAAGTTCCATGCCCTTCAAAGTTGTTGCACAAAATCAGATTGCCTCATTTTGTTGAAGTGTCATCTGTTGCTAGGGCACAGGGCATATTTCTCTCACAAGTGGGGAGACCCCAGTTGAATAGGATAATTCTGCCACCAGTGCTCTGAGGGAGTTTACATGGAACAGCTGCTTGGACCATCTTATTCTTCACTGTCTGAATCTTTTCTTTTGTAAAACTGGCTAGACTTATCATGGTTGCAGGTTTATTTCTTCCCCACTTTCTGGATGAGAATTGCATGCTAGAAATTTTTTCTCCTTCCAGGAGTCACACATCCTTATGATGGAGTAACTGGTCCTCATATAACCTCCTATGAAGAAGAAGGAGTCCAGACCCTTCTGATATGATCATGTGTGTTCAGGAAGGAAAAACTGGTCCGTTACTGGGGAAAGGAAGTCCAATTTATAATAGACATTCTGACTTTGAGAAAATGAGACCCAATATTTTTTCTTTGGCCCTCTTTTTCTAATGTAGGCGGAGATGGGAGCCATATATCTAGTCACCTAGAATATTAACAGAAAATTAACCAAGGTAACACACCACTAATCCCTCAGTAGTCAATATAGGGACAATAGAGTTGACTTGGAAGTGGGAAGGCCTGTGACCCTGATCCAGCTCTTCTATTTTTTGTCTGTGTGGCAGGAAAAAAAAAAAAAGAATTGAACCTCCTCTCTGAATCTGTTTCCTCATCTATAAATTAAAAGTCATATGTTAACCATAAGAAAATTGTTTAATTTTCTACTGCTAATTGATTTTGAAAGTTTGTCTTAGTAAATTCACTTTTTTCTTGCAGAAAACATAATTTATTTGAGAAAAGACAAATATGTATTCTGAAAATTTCTAGGAAATTTCTAGGAAAATTTCATCTCTTTTGTTCAGTTTCTTGGCATTATTCTGCTCATATACATGAGAATTATATGTTCACCTAAAAATTAATCATCTTTGCCTTATTAAATCTACAGAATAAAATATATTGTTGCAAAATTTTTTTGGCAATTACTTTATTAAAGTTTCAATACCTCATATATCTCAAAGAAAAGCCATGCACATTTAGCTTCTTGAAGGATGTCACTTCACTTTCCAAATGCAGAGAAACTTTGACCTTGCCATTACAAAAGCAGTTGAAACAAAATGGTCTCATATTTCTCAAGTCAGTGGTGACCACCTAAATTCAGACAAAGCTTCTCTGGCTATTAGAAAATGAGAAAGATTTGTTATGTTAATTACTATTATTAATTCTTATTAATAATTCAAACTAGGTTACTAATAGCTAAACATATGAAGGAAAGCACAGTAACTAAAATTCATACTGAGTAAATTTTCTACCTAATTTTCAAAGCCAAGATGAATTAGGAGGAAAGGTAAAACCTAATATTGTCACTAAAAATATATTGCCAGTGTAATAATAGGGGGGTGCATGGCAAGTTAACTTAGAGTTTATTCTGTTTTATGTGCTTTTTAATAAGAGTTTAAGATATACTGTCTATAAACACATATTTTTGCCAACATTTACTTCTGAAAATTCTACCTACTTGTGCATATTAGCACACCATTTCCATAAGAAAATATTATTGACTCTAACAAATGATAGTAATAGGTATCTTTAAAGAATATTTTGGTACCATTTTTTTAGATTCCACATATAAGTGATATCATATATTTGTCTTTCTCTGTCTGGTTTACCTCACTTAGTAAGATAATCTCTTAATCTATCTGTGATGTTGCAAATGACATTATTTCATTTTTTTTTATGGCTAATAGTCCATTGTATCGGAGAAGGCAATGGCACCCCACTCCAGTACTCTTGCCTGGAACATCCCATGGACGGAGGAGCCTGGTAGGCTGCAGTCCATGGGGTCACTGAGAGTTGGACACGACTCAGTGACTTCACTTTGACTTATCACTTTCATGCATTGGAGAAGGAAATGGCATCCCACTCCAGTGTTCTTGCCTGGAGAATCCCAGGGACGGGGGAGCCTGGTGGGCTGCCGTCTATGGGGTCGCACAGAGTCAAACACGATTGAAGCTACTTAGCAGCAGCAGCAGCAGTCCATTGTATACAGTGAATATACCACATCTTCTTTATCCATTCATCTGTTGATGGATATTTAGGTGGCTTCCTTGTCTTATCTATTGTAAATAGTACTGCAGTGTACATNTTGAAGCTACTTAGCAGCAGCAGCAGCAGTCCATTGTATACAGTGAATATACCACATCTTCTTTATCCATTCATCTGTTGATGGATATTTAGGTGGCTTCCTTGTCTTATCTATTGTAAATAGTACTGCATTGTACATTAGGGTGCATGTATCTTTTTGAATTATATTTTTCAGTAAATATATGCCTAGAAGTGTGAGTGTGGAATCAAATGACACAAATGAAATTATATACAAAATAGAAATAGACTCACAGAAATAGAAAATAAACTTATGGTTACCAAAGGAGAAGAGGAGGGAGAAATATATTAGGAATTGAGGAATAACATATACACAGTATTATATGTAAAATAGGTAACCAACAAGGACCTACTGTATAGCATAGGGAACTACACACAATATTTCATAAAAACCTATAGGGAAAAAGAATCTGGAAAAAAGTTGTTTATTTATGTATAAGTGAATCACTTTGCTGTACGCTTGAAACTAATACAACTTTGTAAATCAGCTATACTTCAATTAAAAAATGAAAGAGGAATTAGAGATGACAGAAAAAAAAAAAGAGAATTTCTCTTGTGTTCTAAATTGTTGCCTTAGTATATTTTCACTTTAAAATCTCCTGACACATATCTCCTGAGAAACTGTTTAGGATCCATATACCCCACATTTGTTCTCAAAGGCATTTTAAAGCTAACAAAGGTGGCAGAAATGTGCTTGGAATACATCCCCCATATATGGTCTCAAAGGCAGAAAGTAAAACAGTGAAGAAAGCAGCATTTATGTGCCATAATATCCAAAAAGCAAAGCAAGGATAATATTTCAAACAGGGAGAGAGAGAGCAGCGTTTATTGAGAAAGAGAGTAACAGATGAACAGCCATTCAGCTTTTTAAGTGGGTGGTTGCTGACCTTTGAGCGAACAGTTTCAGCAGAGTAATGAAGTCCACACTGGATTATAAGGGTTTCAGGCACCCTCAAAGACTGTGAGTACCCACCACTCTTCAAAGGGGCACAGTGAAAGCTAGGCTGCGGCTGGGCAGCAGCCTCTGGTAGTGGAAGCAGAGGCCACAGGGAATATGGAAGGGTATGATGAGATAGAGATGTGAACATTTTTTTTTATTTTAAAGGAAAGAGCCAGCAGAGAGGTGAAACTTGAAGATGCAGATCAGAGGAGAGATGATTCCAGAGCAAGGCAAGGCAAGTTGAGAGGAGGGAGTGAGAGCCGCATGCAGGTAGAGGATACAGATGGAAGCCCCAGACTGGGCCAGTTAGGGGAATGAATGCCTCTGTCACAGAGATGGTGCAGCATGGGAAGGAAGCTTTTGAGGTAGACACTAAGGAAATTAACCTAACTCGACTTTCTTAATAAATTAGAAGGGGATTTGAAACATTCATGTTCTTATGAGCTCCCAGTTCAGGGGTTTCTGAATTTGTCTCTGCCTTGGAATCACCTGGGAGCTTAAAAAATAATGACACCTGCCTCAACCCCAGAGTTTGTGATTTAATTGACTGGAGATGTGGTCTCTGCTTAGGAATTTTTCAAGATTCCCCAGGTGGCCCTACTGTGCAGGTGATTTGGGAGCCACCAGCTTAACCATTTAGGCAGTTCCATAGGGACATCATGCTGGTCCTTGGGAATCAGACATGCTTTCACCAAAGACAAACCTGGGGTTTTGTTCAGCAGCTGGGAGGGAGATACTGAGCAGATTCCCATTCCTGTGATTTTGAAAGCAGAGGCTATCTGGAATGGAAGTGGAGCCAAAAGAAAGAGATACCACGTCCCAGCGTCATCACCTGAGCCCCTCTGCTCAAGAACTGCCTTAAGTAAGCTCTGAGCTCTGCCCTAGACTTCTTCCCTTACGTTGTTGTTTAGTCACTACGTTGTGTCTGACTCTTTGTGACCCCATGGACTGTAGCCTGCCAGGCTCCTCTGTCCATGGAGTTTTTCCAGGCAAGAATACTGGAGTGGATTGCCATTTCCTTCTCCAGAGGATCTTCCTGGCCCAGAGATCCATCCTGCGTCTCCAACCTTGGCAGGCATATTCTTTACCACTGAGCCACCAGGGAAGCCCCTTCTTACATTATACTAGCCATATAGCCAGGTTTTTTTTCAGTCACTTGGAATCAAAAGAAGCCTGATATGTGGGTGATAACAGTTGAATGTACACAGTTTGGTAAGAGCTTTTAAGATATAGTTTTAAAATGACAATTGACTCCTGTATCAATCACATTCCCCAGAACACCATACAGCCTCAATAGGTCTTGGCCCGCTAGCTCCAAGCTGAGCACCACTGCTAATTCAGGATTTCCACTGAATCATTTTGTTTAGTGGGCCACTGATCAAGTGCAACCCCCAGACCCCCTCNCAAGAAAAATGGAAGAGAAGATATGCTTCCTGGTAGTGGAGGCACAGGTACGCTCCAGATTAGTGTTGATTTGGGAGATCAAGAAGGGGGTAGAAAGTACTGTGATCTTTTTTGAAGGATGAAGCACCTGGGAAGGTTAACCCTACTACCCTTTAATCACTCTCTATTTAGTATCGTTCCCTAATCTAAAACTATAAAACCAATCTTTTGAGATGTTCATAAATCTTTAGTGATGATGACCCACAGTGTAAAACACTCCCCATTTCGGCATTAACTTAGTGAGAAATATGCAGGTATAACATGCCTAACTAACCTCATTGTTCCTGGCCCAAGGCCTTCAGGTAAACCCTGCCAGTTTTCACATCCTGTCATTCTGAGGAAGGAAAGGTTGATTGAAGAACTGTATCTATATAACTCACACTAGCTACTTGTATTCTCAACTTAGTTCTCTATTCAGAAATGTAAGCTAATAACCACTGATGTTTAAGGGCTAACTAACTGGAAGAAAGAAGTAATTCAAGAAGAAAAGATACATTTTTAAACATTCTAATCATTAACCTCAGAAATACTCAGGAAGATATTACATACATAAAACAAGACCAGCTATAATGATATAGAGGCCAAAAATATGCAGAATTGTTAGAATATAAAAATATGACACCAAAATAAATATTCACTAATAGAAAAAATTGACAAAGTAAAGGCAGATGTTTGAAAAAAGTAGGTACCCAGAAGATCAATTGAAAAGACACAGCAGAAGGCATTGGGAGAGCAAAGAGAGAAAGAAACTGCAATGTATATGATTGATGTAAATTCCTGAAACAAAAGAATGTTTTCAGATTGAAAGGATCCGTAGAATCCTAAGCAGGATAAATAAATCCTCTTGAAATTCTAGGACATTATGAAAAAGAGAAAATCCTAAGAGTTTCTCAAGGAATGAGAATCAACTTGGTATCAGACTTTTTATCAACACTGCTACTGCTAAGTCACTTCAGTCGTGTCCAACTCTGTGCAACCCCATAGACGGCAGCCCACCAGGCTCCCCCATCCCTGGGATTCTCCAGGCAAGAAAACTGGAGTGGGTTGCCATTTCCTTCTCCGATGCATGAAAGTGAAAAGTGAAAGTGAAGTCACCCAGTCGTGTCCGACTCTTAGCGATCCCATGAACTGCAACCTACCAGGCTCCTCTGTCCATGGGATTTCCCAGGCAAGAGTACTGGAGTAGGGTGCCATTGCCTTCTCCATTATCAACACTAGATTCTAGAAATTTTTTCTATGCTTTCAAAGTTCTGAAAAGGTATGCTTTTAAGCCCAGAATTGTCAATCAAGGGTGAGCATAAAATAAAGACATATGTAGACACACAATGACTCAGATGATTTATATCCTACATGCACTTTTAGAAAAAAGTTACTGAGCCCTTTTAGAAAAAACATGCTGAGATATTTAAGCAAACAAAAAATATGTACATATATTTATGTGTGTATATATAAATATATGTGTGTGTGTGTGTATATACCTGGTACTCAAGCTTCCCTTGTGGCTCAAGCTTCCCTTGTGGCTCAGATGGTAAAGTGTCTGCCTGCAATGTGGGAGACCCGGATTCGATCCCTGGGTCGAGAAGATCACCTAGAAAAGGAAATGGCAACCCACTCCAGTACTCTTGCTTGGAAAATCCCATGGATGGAGGAACCTGGCAGGCTACAGTCTTTAAGGGGTCTCAAAGAGTCAGACACGACTAAGTGACTTCACATATACACATGGAGAGACAGAGAGAGGACACCTAGGAAAGAGGAAAGTGTAAAAGTAGAAAAGCAGTGCATCTAATTTAAGAGCACAGTAGAAACATTTCCTAGAATGACAGTTATGTAGTGGAGAGCAGTCAATTCAAATTAGAACATATCACCAGAATCAGAGCTCCTGAAGAATAACATCTTCCAAAGAATGGATTTCTTACAATTATTAAGGCATAAATTGGATAAAATTAATGATGAAATATAAATAGGTGTGTGTGTGTGTGTGTGTGTGTGTGTGTGTGTGTATACGTATGTATATATGGAGAACGAAATGGCAACCCACTCCAGTGTTCTTGCCTGGAGAATCCCATGGACAGAAGAACCTGGTGGGGTGCAGTCCGTGGGGTCGCAAAGAGTGGAAGACAGCAACTGAGCACGTGCGCGCACACACACACACATGCACACACGCAACTGAGCACGCACACACACACAAAGACACATGCACGCACACATGCACGCACACGCACACACACACATCTTTTTCTTTTGTCAGCAAGAAAAAGAAAGGCAATTAGAAGCCCTAAACAGTACAAAAGCTGGACAAATAAACTAAAAGCCCAAATATGAAGCAAAGTAAAAAGTGTCATATTTTCAACAGTTGTTGGAGAATGACCTTGACCTTTATACTTGGAAGGTTCTCCATTCAATTGAGTAGCACAGATTGAGTAACATAGAACTGTGTTCCCTGCTGTAAGGATTCCATCACATTATTTCCTTTGGCTAGTGAATAATATTTATATAATCGTAATTTTGTAATTGTCATTTATTGGGTTTTTAATTTTTATAGTCTAGCTGTACAGAGAAAGCACAAATAAAGTTATAATTAGAGAAGAGAATGTAAATTAAACTTTTAAAACATAAAGATAAGTATATACTTAATAGGCTTAGAGGTTTGTGGAAGAAAGGAAAATGGAAGTGTAGGGCTGCTAATTTCCTCAGTTCATATAGAATATATTTTAAGGTATTATGTGAAGTTGACATATTAAGGGGGGAAAACCCACAATTAAAAAGACTGGAACTATCGAATGTTGGCCTGCATGAGGCAATTGAAACTTTCATGCAGTTCTCAAGGAAGTATAAGTTGGTACAACCACTTTTGGAAAACTGGTAATGTCTACTGAGGTATAACTTTTATATATCATCTAACCCAGCAATTCCACTCCTAGTTTAATACCCAACAAAAATACATAATATATATGATTCAAAAGATTTGCACAAGAATGGTTATTGTAGCTGTATTTACACTAGTATAGGGCTGGAAACAGCCCAGATATCCCTTAACAATTGAAGGATAAATATATTATGATATTTAATGGCATTCTGTACATAATAAAAAAATACAGCACTGCTGCTATTAATATATTAAATAAAGGGGATGAATTTCACTAGCATAATTTTGAGTGAAAGAGACTAAACACAAAAAATATATGATTAATTTATTAAAAAGTTTAAAAACACTCAGATTCAAGCAATGAGGATAGAAATCAAGATGGTGGAGACAAGAGGGAAATTTATGGGACACTGGTACAGGTCTGTGTCTTAATCTGGGCAGTGGTTACATGGGTGTGTTTACTTTGTGAAAACTCATGTAGCTGTTCACTTTTTCATCTTGTACTTTCTATTTGTACAATAAAATATTTATTTTAAAAAACCAAAGATGAAGAATACACTATTATGCTTCATAAATATAGTTAATACAAGAACTACTGATATGAGAGGAGGAGGAAGTGGACCATACAAATTTCCCTCTTTTATAGACAACATTAACGAACACTTTAAGAATGATAAGTGAAGAAATGGTAACATTTATTTTGGTAGTTTCAGAAATTTGGAAACTGAAACAATTTAGAAAAATGTTTCCTATTGAGGTTTGGGAGTGAGGATGAGAAATAATAAGAAAGGTAACTTTTACTTTTTATGCTTTACTCATCTCTACCATTAACAAGAGAAAGGCAAGAGTGATATTAACATAGAAAATAATCATGACTACCTTGTTTACCATGATTGAGATACTGAACAAGATATTCTGTACAATTTATCTGAATTAAATCTTCACACTTGATATTCTGTACTGCATTTATTAGGGTAGAATTTATTAACCCAGTTATAATTATATAAGCCAAGCATCAAGATACCCAATTATAATACAGAGACATTAAACATTATTTAAAAAGAAAAATTTTCAGCCACCTAGAATATGTTACAAGATTAGGTGCATTTGAGTTTGAGCTTCCTAGCATTCAAAGGTGGGGAAAGCTCGCTTTGTTTATTAGTCTCATTGCCCATTAAAAAATCTGTAGATATAATCAGTAGCTGGCAACAAATTCTGGAAGGAATGAACACTATGAATGTTTATCTAAGGTGTGATAGATGCTGTAATTATGTTATGGCAAAAAGAAAGCTTATTTTAAAAACTCTTTCTCTTATTGACTCACTATAAAAGACAAGGGCATCATATTATATCATAATGCAGGGAAGTAATTTCTTCAGGAAATGTGGTTAGTAGTGTCAAAACATATTGATTTCTGGAGAGTTTCCCGATCTTTGTTCTTCAGAAAAATAATTATGCTCGATGTTAATGAGTTCAAGGTAAATTGTCTTAGAAAATGCAATAAACTGTAAATGTGTTCTTTCATAGATTCAAAATTATACTAGCATATTAAAGAGACTTAGAAGTTCGATAGAAAATAGAACTAAATAATTTTGTTTAACCCAGTTTTTCCCCAGTTTATTTCATGATGAGCCCTTTCCTCAAGTTGGGGCTTCCCTGGTGGCTCAGATGGTAAGAATCTGTCTGCAATGCAGGAGACCTGGGTTTGATCCCTGGTTTTGAAATATCCCCAGGAGAAGGAAATGGCAACCCATTTCAGTATTCTTGCCTGGAGAATCCCATGGACAGAGGAGTCTGGCGCACTACAGTCCATGGGGTCTAACACTTCCTCAAGAAACACTGACACTACAGATACCAGAGTTTGGAAAACTTTTGTTTACTCAGTAAAGGTTGGAAGACAGCAAGCATACAAGCACCAGTGATAGCAGCTTTCAAAACTAGTGGTTTCAGATACCCTGTTGGCAAGTACTGGAAGATGAATTTTCTGAAGCCCATGAGAGTTGCTTCAGGTGCCAATATTCTCCGGCTTCATTTATAAAATTAGACCAATATGATACAGAGTTTAGAAGTGTAGAAAACAGTTTGTCCCCTGCTACCAAAACTTAGGAGTCTGACAAATTCTTTCCTAAACATATTCCTCCCACTTTCATAGGGAAATAGAATGCAGGAATGTCTGTAGCTCAAGGATGAGACTCCCTCCCCATCTCCTTCCCCTTCCAAAGTGCAGAGCTGTCTGTGTTTTGAATCTGTCAAATCATTTCAAGTCAATATAGGATCTGTGTCATGAGCACAAAATAAATGATCTGATCTATAGCATTTAAAGGCACTGTTATAAACTGGCCCACCCAGACAATGAAAGAGGCAGAAGACCTTCAGACGTGGTCTAGTTTTGACTGTAACTACTTCCTCTGGGCTCCCCTGGGGCCCTGCCTGCCAATGCAGGAAACGCGGGTTCAATCCTTGGTTCCAGAAGATCACCCTGGAGAAGGAAATGGCAACCTGGCAGACTACAGTCCATGGGATAGCAAGAGAGTCGCACACAACTTAGTGACTAAACAACAACAGCAACAACTTCCTGAGGAATCTGGCAAATTGAGTTCTTTACAAAGTATGCCCTTCCTCAGAATGCTGAATGAGTGAACTCTGGGGTAGAGATTCAGTTTTTCATTTATATAGGAGAGAATATCTGCCAAATAATGTAATATATATTATTATATCTTATGCTAAATTCTTTATAGCAAAAATCAGTAAATATATCTTGATAATGAAACAGTGGCATATGATCAACTTTTAGCTCAGAGAACCTATGGGCATAATTCTAATTGAGCTCAAGACAAGTTACCTTGATAAAGGTTAACAGGAAGGGGGATGCTACACCATTTAGAATTAGAATTTGATCTGTCAGACATGCATTCTTATCCACACTGATTCTGACAGTGGTATTATAGTATGCCCTTTGAAAAAGCGTTAATAGCGTGGGCTGTAATCCAAGAGTGTACAGCTTGACTCATAGATAGTTCCTGTTCACGGAATCAAAGGCAAAAAATATAATGAACACGACAAAAAGTCTTACCTCGTCTCAGTGTGATAGAGCAAGAAGAGAACAGTAACCAACAATGAAAAACTGACTCTTGAGTGCAAGGTAGTAGACTGAGGGACCCAGACTTACCATTTTTCTTTGTTTTTGTGAAGAAAATGAGTCGTGGTTTTGCACTGTGAATGAAATATAAGGTGGTTTCCCACTTTGAAAGCAGAGCCCACAGGGAAGGGATTAACGTGCCGAGAAAGTCATACAGCAAATGGCCTGATAGAAAAGACGCAGACACATGGGACACAATTATAATAATTCTTGGAGAAAAAGGTATTATCCTGAGATCTTTTTCAACATTAGGGAAATGATGGAATAATTTTAAAGAGGTTTTGAGGCAAGAAATGACAGGTGTTGGAGAGGAAGTGAAGAAAAGGGAACCTTCATATACTCTTGGTGGGAATGTAAACTGGTGCAGCCACTATAGAAAACACTATGGAGGTTTCTCAATAAATCAAAAATAGAGCTGCCATATGATCCAGCAATCCCATTACTGGGTACTTACCAAAAGAAAACAAAATCACGAATTCAGAAAGATATATGTGCTCCTATTTTCATTGCAGCATTATTTATAACAGCCAAGATACAGTAACAACCTAAGCAGCCATCAATGGATGAAAGGATAAAGAATATGTGGGGGGTGTGTGTGTGTGTGTTTATGTGTATGGTTTCCCTGGTGGCTCAGACAGTAAAGAATCTGCCTGTAATGCAAGGATACTCGGGTTTGATCCCTGAGTCGGGAAGATCCCCTGAAGAAGGGAATGGCTACTCACTCCAGTATTCTTCCCTGGAAAATCCCAGGGACAGAGAAGCTTGGTGGGCTATAGTCCATGGGGTTGCAAAGAGTCATACATGACTGAGTGACTTAGGACGCAGACACACACACACACACACACACAGTGGAGTATTTGTTGCTGTTCAGAACCCATGGACTGTAGTGTGCCAGGCTTCACTGTCTTGCACCATCACCTGGAGCTTGCTCAAACTCATGTCCATTGAGTTGGTGATGCAATTCAACCATCTCATCCTCTGTTGTCCCTTTCTCCTCCCTCCTTCAATCTTTCTCAGCATCAAGGTCTCTTCCAATGAGTCAGCTCTTCTCATCAGGTGGCCAAAGTGTTGGAGTTTCTGCTTCAGCATCAGTACTTCCAGTGTATATTCAGGATTGATTTCTTTCAGGATTGACTGGTTTTATCTCTTTGTAGTTCAAGGGACTCTCAAGAGTCTTCTCTAACAACACAGTTCAAAAGCATCAATTCTTCAGCATTCAGATTTATTTATAGTCCAGCTCTCACATCCATACATGACTACTGGAAAAACCATAGTTTTGACTAGACAGACCTTTGTTGGCAAAGTAATGTCTCTGCTTTTTAACATGCTGTCTAGGTTTGTCATAGCTTTTCTTCCAAGGAGCAAGTATCTGAATTTCATGGCTGCGGTCACCATTTGCAGTGATTTTGGAGCCCAAGAAAATAAAGTCTGTCACTGTTTACATTGTTTCCCCATCTATATGCATTGAAGTGATGGGACTGGATGCCATGATATTCGTTTTTTGAATGTTGAGCTTTAATATTACTCAGTTATAAAAAGATAAAATCTGCCGTTTACAACAACTTGAATAGACCTAAAAAGTATTATGCTAAGTGAAATAAGTCCAGTGGAGAAAGATACCATATTATTTCACTTATGTGACGGATACAAAACAAACAGCAACAAATCAAGTGACCAAAACAACCCAGCAAAAACAAACACGTAAATCCAGGGAACAGAAAAATAGTTATCAGAGAGAAGGAAGGAGGGTGAAATGGGTAAAGAGGATCAATGGTATGGTAGTAGATGGAAACAATGGAGAAGACAATGGCACCCCACTCNAAAAAATATAATGAACACGACAAAAAGTCTTACCTCGTCTCAGTGTGATAGAGCAAGAAGAGAACAGTAACCAACAATGAAAAACTGACTCTTGAGTGCAAGGTAGTAGACTGAGGGACCCAGACTTACCATTTTTCTTTGTTTTTGTGAAGAAAATGAGTCGTGGTTTTGCACTGTGAATGAAATATAAGGTGGTTTCCCACTTTGAAAGCAGAGCCCACAGGGAAGGGATTAACGTGCCGAGAAAGTCATACAGCAAATGGCCTGATAGAAAAGACGCAGACACATGGGACACAATTATAATAATTCTTGGAGAAAAAGGTATTATCCTGAGATCTTTTTCAACATTAGGGAAATGATGGAATAATTTTAAAGAGGTTTTGAGGCAAGAAATGACAGGTGTTGGAGAGGAAGTGAAGAAAAGGGAACCTTCATATACTCTTGGTGGGAATGTAAACTGGTGCAGCCACTATAGAAAACACTATGGAGGTTTCTCAATAAATCAAAAATAGAGCTGCCATATGATCCAGCAATCCCATTACTGGGTACTTACCAAAAGAAAACAAAATCACGAATTCAGAAAGATATATGTGCTCCTATGTTCATTGCAGCATTATTTATAACAGCCAAGATACAGTAACAACCTAAGCAGCCATCAATGGATGAAAGGATAAAGAATATGTGGGGTGTGTGTGTGTGTGTGTTTATGTGTATGGTTTCCCTGGTGGCTCAGACAGTAAAGAATCTGCCTGTAATGCAAGGATACTCGGGTTTGATCCCTGAGTCGGGAAGATCCCCTGAAGAAGGGAATGGCTACTCACTCCAGTATTCTTCCCTGGAAAATCCCAGGGACAGAGAAGCTTGGTGGGCTATAGTCCATGGGGTTGCAAAGAGTCATACATGACTGAGTGACTTAGGACGCAGACACACACACACACACACACAGTGGAGTATTTGTTGCTGTTCAGAACCCATGGACTGTAGTGTGCCAGGCTTCACTGTCTTGCACCATCACCTGGAGCTTGCTCAAACTCATGTCCATTGAGTTGGTGATGCAATTCAACCATCTCATCCTCTGTTGTCCCTTTCTCCTCCCTCCTTCAATCTTTCTCAGCATCAAGGTCTCTTCCAATGAGTCAGCTCTTCTCATCAGGTGGCCAAAGTGTTGGAGTTTCTGCTTCAGCATCAGTACTTCCAGTGTATATTCAGGATTGATTTCTTTCAGGATTGACTGGTTTTATCTCTTTGTAGTTCAAGGGACTCTCAAGAGTCTTCTCTAACAACACAGTTCAAAAGCATCAATTCTTCAGCATTCAGATTTATTTATAGTCCAGCTCTCACATCCATACATGACTACTGGAAAAACCATAGTTTTGACTAGACAGACCTTTGTTGGCAAAGTAATGTCTCTGCTTTTTAACATGCTGTCTAGGTTTGTCATAGCTTTTCTTCCAAGGAGCAAGTATCTGAATTTCATGGCTGCGGTCACCATTTGCAGTGATTTTGGAGCCCAAGAAAATAAAGTCTGTCACTGTTTACATTGTTTCCCCATCTATATGCATTGAAGTGATGGGACTGGATGCCATGATATTCGTTTTTTGAATGTTGAGCTTTAATATTACTCAGTTATAAAAAGATAAAATCTGCCGTTTACAACAACTTGAATAGACCTAAAAAGTATTATGCTAAGTGAAATAAGTCCAGTGGAGAAAGATACCATATTATTTCACTTATGTGACGGATACAAAACAAACAGCAACAAATCAAGTGACCAAAACAACCCAGCAAAAACAAACACGTAAATCCAGGGAACAGAAAAATAGTTATCAGAGAGAAGGAAGGAGGGTGAAATGGGTAAAGAGGATCAATGGTATGGTAGTAGATGGAAACAATGGAGAAGACAATGGCACCCCACTCTAGTANTTTATTTTTTGAATATTGAGTTTTAAGCCAGCTTTATCACTCTCCTCTTTCACTTTCATCAAGAGGCTCTTCAGTTACTCTTCACTTTCTTCCATAAAGATGATATCATCTGCGTATCTGAGATTACTGATATTTCTCCCGGCAATCTTGACTCCAGCTTGTGCTTCATCCAGCCCAGCATTTTGCATAATGTATAAGTTAAATAAGCAGGGTGACAATATATAGCCTTGATGTACTCCTTTCCCAATTTGGAACCAGTCTGTTGTTCCATGTCTGGTTCCTACTGTTGCTTCTTAACCTGCATACAGATTTCTTAGGAGGCAGGTCAGATGAGTCTGGTATTCCCACCTCTTTAAGAATTTTCCACAGTTTGTTGTGATCTACAGAGTCAAAGGCTTTGGTGTAATCAATAAAGTAGAAATAGATGTTTTTCTGGAATTCTCTTGCTTTTTTGATGATCCAGCAGGTGTCGGCAATTTGATCTCTGGTTCCTCTGCATTTTCCAAATCCAGCTTGAACATCTGGAAGTTCATGGTTCAGGTACTGTTGAAGCCTGGCTTGGAAAACTTTGAGCATTACTTTGCTAGCATGTGAGATGAGTGCAATTGTGCAGTAGTTGAACATTCTTTGGCATTGCCCTTCTTTGGGATTGGAATTAAAACTGACCTTTTCCAGTGCTGTGTCCACTACTGAGTTTTCCAAATTGGCTGGCATATTCAGTTCAGAACTTTAACAGCATCATCTTTTAGGATTTGAAATAGCTTAAGTGGAATTCCACCACCTCCACTAGCTTTGTAGTGATGCTTTCTAAGGCCCACTTGACTTCACATTCCAAGATGTCAGGCTCTAAGTGAATGATCACACCATCATGTTTATCTGGTTCAGTAACATCTTTTTGGTATAGTTCTTCTGTGTATTGTTGCCACTTCTTCTTAATATCTTCTGCTTCTGTTAGGTCCATACAATTTCTGTCCTTTATTGAGCCCATCTTTGCATAAAATGTTCCTTTGGTATGTCTAATTTTCTTGAAGACATCTCTAGTCTTTTCTGTTCTATTGTTTTCCTCTATTTCTTTGCACTGATCACTGAGGAAGGCTTTCTTATCTCTCCCTGCTGTTCTTTGGAACTTTGCATTCAAATAGGTATATCTTTCCTTTTTCCCTTTGCCTTTTGCTTCTCTTCTTTCCTCAGCTATTTGTAAGGCCTTTTCAGACAACTATTTTGCCTTCTTTGCATTTCTTTTTCTTGGGGATGGTCTTGATCCCTGCCTCCTGTACAGTGTCACGAACCTCCGTCCATAGTTCTTCAGGCACTCTGTCTATCAGATCTAATCCCTTGAATCTATTTGTCACTTCCACTGTTTAATCATAAAGGATTTGATTTAGGTCATACCTGAATGGTCTAGTGGTTTTCTCTACTTTCTTCAATTTAAGTCAGAATTTGACAATAAGGAATTCTTGATCTGAGCCACAGTCAGCTCCTGGTCTTGTTTTTGCTGACTGTAGAGAGTTTCTCCATCTTTGGCTGAAGACTTTTGCATTCAAGTCTTCTGTGATGAAAAGGACATATTTTTGGGGTGTTAGTTTTAGAAGATCTTGTAGGTCTTCATAGAACCATTCAACTTCAGCTTCTTCAGCATTCCTGGTTGGGGCATAGACTTGGATTACTGTGATATTGAATGGTTTGCCTTGAAAACAAACAGATCATTCTCTCATTTTTGAGACTGCACCAAAGTACTGCATTTTAGACTCTTTTGTTGACACTGAGGGCTACTCCATTTCTTCTAAGGGATTCTTGCCCACAGTAGTAGAGATAATGGTCATCTAGATTAAATTTGCCCATTCCAGTACATTTTAGTTCTCTGATTCCTAAAATGTCGTTGTTCACTTTTGCCATCTCCTGTTTGACCACTTCCAATTTGCCTTGATTCATGGACCTAACATTCCAGGTTCCTATGCAATATTGCCCTTTACAGCATCAAACTTTACTTCCATCACCAGTCACATCCACAGCTGGGTGGTGTTTTTGCTTTACCTCCGTCTCTTCATTCTTTCTTATTTCTCCACTCTTCTCTAGTAGCATATTGGGCACCTACTGAGCTGGACATCTTTCAGTGTCCTATCTCTTTGCCTTTTCATACTGTTCATGGGGTTCTCAAGGCAAGAAAACTGAAGTAGATTGTCATTCCCTTCTCCAGTGGACCACGTTTTGTCAGAACTCTCCACCATGACCCATCCATCTTGGGTGGCCCTACACAGCATGGCTCATAGTTTCATTGAGTTCGACAAGGCTGTGGTCCCTAATCAGTTTGATTAATTTTCTGTGATTGTGCTTTTCATTCTGTCCACCCTCTGAAGGATAAGATGTTGCTTCTGTTTAAAAAATACTGTGTTTGCAAATAAAATCCTCTTAAAGTTCAGATTTTGCATGTGGTTGCTAGTTTCCAAGCTAAGCATTACCTATTCTGTAGCCAAAAAAGAGTTGTTTATTCATCCATTTATTCATTTAACAATCATTTATTGAGTATTACATCATGATTAGTGTTATGGGGCTTTCAAAGATAAATGAAGTATGGGACCATTGCACCAAAGGACTAAATCTAGTGGATGCCCCCCCCCACGCCTGAAAAACAAATCCACATTCATCATTCAATTATTCAATTATATAGGCTTTGAATCAACACCTACACGTCCGGTTTCTCACCTGACCTATAGTGTATTTATTTTCCTTCTACTATGATATATCAATAAACCAAGACTAATTGTATCAGCATGAATACATGTTCAAGGCATAATAGTGAGAAAAAATTCAAGCTGAAAAGAAATATGCAGAATGATTTTCTGTGATATTTTAAGGCACACAAAACAATACTATATATTATAGGAACATACAATTATAGGAAAAATATAAAAACCTCCAAAGCCGAAGGATAACAACACTCACTTGAGGACAGTGGTTGCCTCTGGGGGACGAGGGAGGAAAATGAGATGGAGATGTGGGACTGTAGCTGTATTTGCAACACTTTATTTCTTTAAAAATATCTGATGCAAGTTTGACAACATGTAAGCATTTGTTAAATCTTGATGATGGGAGACTTAAGCATCCCATGTTTTCTCCATCATCCTGCTTACAATACTTTAAATTGATTTGAAATAAGGTAAGGATGTAAAAAAAAAAAAAACATGATTAAATTAGATTTTTTCCTTTATTCCTCAGAGAATGCTTTTTCTAATTTTCACCATTGCTTTAGTGACACTAGCCTCCAGACTTAAAATATTTAAGTTTTACCCTCTTGTTTATCCCTGGGGACTAATCCAGTCTATTACTTTCAAAATCTGCCCTCAAAACATCTATTTCTGAATGAACCTGTGGTTAAGGTGCGAGGGAGGAGGGATAGAATGGGGGTTTATAATTGACATGTACACACTGCTAAATGTAAAATAAATAATCAATAAGGCCCTACTGTACAGCACAGGGAATTCTGCTCAGTATTCTGTAATAACCTAAATGCCAATATAAAATAATATTTTATGAGTCCCTTTCCATTTTATTGTATCATTATGGTACACACATCATCGTCTAACGCTCTCATCACCTGCCAAATGCCTGGTGACCTCCACAATCCCCCCTTCTCCATCCTGTGTAACACAGTTGACGTTTTGTTCATCACATCATTGTTGTGCTCCCATGGCCGCAAAGCAAATTCAGCTTCTTTTCTTGGCACTTAGATATCACCATATTTGACTCCATCTTAATTTATAAAGCGTATCTCCCCTCACAGACATAGAGAATAGATGTACGAATGCTGGGGGCTGAGGGTGGGCTGGAAGTGGAGTGGGATGAATTGGGAGATTGGAAGTGATTTATATATACACTGCTACATATTAACTAGTGAGAACCTACTGTTTAGCACAGGGAACTCTACTTAATGCTGTGTGACCTAAAATGGGAAAGAAATCCAAAAAAGAGAGAATATACGTATACATATAACTGATTCACTTTGCTGTACAGCAGAAACCAACACAACATTGTAAAGCAACTATACTTCAATTAAAAAAATGAATTAAAAAAGTGTCAGTTCAGTTCAGTTCAGTTCAGTTACTCAGTCATGTCTGACTCTTTGCGACCCCATGAATCTCAGCACGCCAGGCTTCCCTGTTCATTACAATCTCTCGGAGTTCACTTGGTCTCACGTCCATCGAGTCCGTGATGCCATCCACCCATCTCATCCTCAATCGTCCCCTTCTCCTCCTGCCCCCAATCCCTCCCAGCATCAGAGTCTTTTCCAATGAGTCAACACTTCGCATGAGGTAGCCAAAGTACTGGAGTTTCAGCTTTAGCATCATTCCTTCCAAAGAAATCCCAGGGTTGATCTCCTTCAGAATGGACTGGTTGGATCTCCTTGCAGTCCAAGGGACTCTCTAGAGTCTTCTCCAACACCACAGTTCAAAAGCATCAATTCTTTGGTGCTCAGCCTTCTTCACAGTCCATTCACAGTCCAGTTCTCACATCCATACATGACCACAGGAAAAACCATAGCCTTGACTAGACAGACCTTAGTCGGCAAAGTAATGTCTCTGCTTTTGAATATGCTATCTAGGTTGGTCATGGAGTGGAAATCTTCCATCACATTCTAAGAAGAGAAGTAAGACTTCTGGTGAGTCAGATCAGCTCTGCTCCCAGAGAGGGAGAGCCTCAGGGAGAGCATGTGGACATGGACCCCAGCTCGTAGATGAGATGCTTTCCCAGAATCCACTGTGCAAAGNTCCTCAACAGTATCGCTTTTAATGTTGATGGTTCCATCCAATACAAAGAAAAGCCATATTCTTCTGCCTCTGAAGCCCTAGAAGCTTACATTGATGATTTCCATTTAAGCTGTGAGCTTCCTGAAATTAATGATACAAAGGTTAACCTGGATCAGAGCCCTCTTGAATTTCTTGCTAAACTAAACAGGGGTAAGCTTTCATTATTCTCTGACTTCAATTTTTAATTTATCTGTAGAAAGCTGATGCTTTGAGAAGATACATGATCTAAAAGATATTCTTCCTTGGGAAATAACTGTCTTACAGTATGTGAGTGTTTTTATCAGATTGCTATATAAATTTAAGTTTCCAAAACCTTTTCAGCAGTGGATTCGTTCAAATTGAGAGTTAACTAGAAAAAAAGACATCCCAGTCTTGATTTCAGAGGGAGAAAGTTCTGGCCTTGGTATAAAGCCTTGGGCTTTGTGGCCACAGTCACTTGAATTCTCCAATTACCCCTTTATGCAATGAGAATGATATTAACCATCATCAGGCTTATTGTGGGACTGAGTGTGTGTGGTGCAGTCTGTACTTTGCAGTGGCTATGGGTGCTCAGGCTCTCTCTGCAGCACAGTGAGCACTCATAATAGAGAAAGGGGACTGAGGTCTGGCTCCCATCCTGCTTATGACCCTTGAGATGTGAGAAGAGTTGCTTGGTCTCCCTGGGCTTTAGTTTCTTTGTCAATGTGATGAGAAGACTGAACTTGACATCTCCATAAGTGTTCAATTCTATATTATATAGAAGGCAGAAAAATAAAATTGGTCAACTCCAGTATTTCTCATTGAAACACAGTCATTCATATTTGAAGTTATACACCACGGACTTCTCTGGCGGTCCAGTGGTTTAGACTCCACTCTTCTATTGCTGGCAGCACGGATTTGATCCCTGGTTGGGGAGCTAAGATCTCACATGCCATGGGGCACAGCCAAAAAAAAAAAAATGCCACTAGGAAAGCAATACTAGGTGTGAAGCTGATTGTGGCTGATTGACTGGAAAACCCTTGGGAAAATAAACTCTGATAGTAAGTTTTTTACTATATAAATAGGAATAATAATAATAGTAAACATGCCTGCTTCTCCACTGAGCATGGTTTGTTGGAGCCTTTAGATTATGTGTACCAAAGAATATTGTGTTACAAAAGCAAGGTGTTGTTTATTGATTTCAGTCTTAGATTTTTATGAAAAAGATATCTACCATATTAGTGCTTGATATGTAAAGTTAGAGTACATGAAACAACTTCTTATTGTTTCATAAGTGAAAAAAAACAGAGTAATGTGAGCATTCCTATGAATGGGGCATAGTCCTACACCAGAAAAAAGCATGTTCCTCAAAGCTGAGTTGTGCTGGCTATGGTATTTGACATGGTTTGATAAATAGGCAGACATGATGTGGGGATTGCTTCTGAAACTGTGGTTTGAGTATCTACATTATCAATGCAATTGAAGTGCAAAATAGATTGTAATTTATTCAGTAACGCTGCTGGTTTTCGTGACAAGGATTTTCATTCTTCTTCTGAGGTTCTGTGGTAGAAACAGTTGTTCTGTGTCAGTGTTTCTCCTTGAATCCAGAGAGGAAACACCATCTAGCTGGCACNGAAGTGCAAAATAGATTGTAATTTATTCAGTAACGCTGCTGGTTTTCGTGACAAGGATTTTCATTCTTCTTCTGAGGTTCTGTGGTAGAAACAGTTGTTCTGTGTCAGTGTTTCTCCTTGAATCCAGAGAGGAAACACCATCTAGCTGGCACTTGTCAATGGCTGGGAATGTGATGCAGGCACTTGCTCTCTTCTTGAGTTATTAACTCCAATCTCAGTGCTGTTCTTGACACTTCTTTGCAAAGGGAAGTAGAGTTTGTACTTTTCATGATAATAAAAGTAGTATATACCCTTGGCAAGAAAATTTCATAAAACACCTAAGACAAAAACAGAAACCAACCATAATCCCAAAACCAGAGAAAGCAACTGTTAGTGAGTCTATGTAAATTTCTGCTTTCTATATACAAATATGTAACAGAATTGTAATATCCACACAGTACCACAAACTTGTTTATTGCCAATATATTATGAACGTCATTTTTTTCATCTCATTAAAATAATTCTTTACCTTTACAGAATTCATTGTTTCTCTCATCACATTTTAGTGGTCATTAATATCTTTACTGGGCTTCCCTGGTAGCTCAGTGGTAAAGAATCCACTTGCAATGCAGGAGATATGGATTCGATCCCTGGGTTGGGAAGCTCCCCTGGAAAAGGGAAGGCCAACCCGCTCCAGTATTCTTGCTTGGAGAACCCCACAGACAGAGGAGCCTGGTGGGCTATAGTCCATGGGGTCGCAAGAGTCGGACATGACTTAGACACTAAACAGCAACAATATCTTTATTATTCAAAATGTTGCAATTGCCACCATTGTATACACATGTTTGTGTGGTTATTCAATTATTTCCCTAGGATAAATTCCTAGGAGTAGAGTGTCTAGGTAAAATGGTATATTTTCAAGCATTTGTTTTATGCTGTTAAATCATCTTTCAGAAAGGACATACCAGTTTTGTATATTCTCACCAGTGGAGTAGAAGCATCTTTATTTCCCTGTAATCTCACTGTTTGTGGATATTATGAGCTTTTTAAATCACTGTCAATCTGCTAGGTAAAAATTGGTATCTGTGTTTATTTAGTGTTTGCTTTTCTTGTGAACTGCTTAGTAATTATTTTTACCTTTTTAAATTCTGTACCTATTTTTAAAGCTTTACCTAGAATCTATTTGTTAGATATGGTGGAAGCCTAATTATTTTTATTATTTTTTCTAATTATTTTTTAAAAGGATGCTACTTGCCATCTTAACAATAACCTAATTCCCATTTATACGTAGGCTATTTCTTGACTTTTTGTTCCATTCATCTGTCTATACCACTTCAGCACTTTTATCACTCTATTTTAATTACAGTAGCCTTAAAATGGACTTTGTGTCTTGACTAGAATAGAGGGTGGCGGGCTTAGAAGGAGTCATGCTTGTTCTCTTTCATTTACTCTTCCAGATGGACTTCAGAATCAGTCTTGATGATTTCTAAATGCTCGTTTTCAGATTACTTGGATTCCTAACTGCACCCTGCGCCTTGCCTGGTCCCCTCCAGCCTATTCTCCACCCTGCAGCTAGAAGCATCTTTGAAAGCACAAATCTGCCTCTGTCGTGTGTGTGCTGCGGGAGCTACCAGCCTAGTTTCAGGTCTTCATCTCTGCTGCCACCACACACATACATACACACACACCCCAGACACACCACAAAATATATACATGCTATACATCATGCACACACCACACCATATGCACACACCACACACACACACCACTCACACACATCATACACACACACACCACTCACATGCATCACACTCACACACGCACACACACACTTGCCCGCACGCTGCGCTCCTTGTCCCATTGTGAACTGCCTCGCCACTTCTTGCCTTTGGAGCTTTCACCCGCTCTTTCCTCTCACTGGAGGTCTCTCCTCCTTCCTCTCCCCTTCTTGTGGTAAACTCTGCATTCTGACCTCACTTTTCTCTCTCTCCTCCTAAAGTCCAGTTTAGCTGCTCCTCGTGGGTGTTCTCTTAGCACCTGCAGTGTTACCCAGGGCAGCATTGCACTGCTTTATTAGACCCTGTTCACTGCCCGGTCTCCCCCTGCTAGACTGGCTTGATGTCTTGTCTCCCATTGCCAGCCCTCCTTGTAAGCTGGCACTGAGGGCGCAAAGTCGCCTCTTGTTGAAGAATGACACAGCGGATGGAGTACTGCTGCTCGGGTTATATCGTGTGTCACCTGTGACTCCATGATGTTTTCCTTCCAGTTCTAGGCTATTCCTGTCCTATCTACAGTATGGCCCCTACAGAAACTGCTGCCTTCCCCTGCATCTCTATTGTCATTAATCTAGTTTATGATTTTCTCACTCAGACTAGAGAGTGGTACTATTTACTTCCTCTTCATCAGATCAACCTGAACATGATCTACACAGTGCCAGGGCTTGAAGACACTGAGGGCCTTCTAAAGTATGTCTGAAATGAGGGAGAGAGATGGCTCATAATATCAACACCTTTGAGAATCCTTTTGCTTGCATGTGTGCTAGGTTGCTTCAGTTCCATCTGACTCTGCAAGCCTATGGACTGCAGCCCACCAGGCTCCTCTGTCCATGGGATTCTCCAAGCAAGAATACTGGAGTGGGTTGCCATGCCCTCCTCCAGGGATCTCCCTGACCCAGGATCAAACTCGCCTTTCTTACGTCTCCTGCATTGGTAGGCTTGTTCTTTACCACTAGTGCCACCTGGGAAATTCCTGGGAATCCTTTTGGGTCTTACAAAATTCTCAACTGATGATGTCTTTGGGGCAACCTCTCCGAGACCCATGCCCACCACCTCTGGCTCATCATGTAAGGCTCATCATGTAAGGCTCACCTCACACGTTGTCGTGTAAGAGTCACTTCTATGCTACTTCACTTCACATGTTTCACATGTAAGACTCCCCTCACCTATTTTGCAGCTTTCTCAGAGCCCCCACCAGCTGGTGGTGAGACTTGTGCAGTTCTTTGAACTCACACGTCTGACTGCAGTGTCTGTTTCTGAGTTAGTTCTCAGAGGCATCAACACTGTCTCAGTTATTACTGTTTCACAGAACCTGGCATAGTTAAGTGAACTGAACAAAACTGACAAACAACCCTATAAGATTCCTACCTTAATGTGTCAGATAAAGCTGTGTTTGTCTAAAAAGAGGGGGAAGATGGGACTGTATCTGCTATATGCACTCAGCCTACTCTAGCATATCTTAGGTACAGTACAGAAATGTGGATGATCCTCTAAAAAAGAGTTACTGCCTCTCTTTGCACTGGCTTTTTTCATTGCATAATTTTCTGGAAAGGTCTTCCGTTCTTATAGTATTGGGTTGGCCAAAAAGTTCGTTTAGATTTTTTGGTAAGATGTTATGGAATATCTCAAATGAACCTTTTGGTCAATCCAATATAAGGACCTTTTCCTCCCAATGGGATTTGCAACTATTTCCTGGCAATATTTTGTCTGTTTTTGCCTTGAAATTCAAGTAATTTTTTTTTCCCCTTAGCATGGAAAATGTGCTTTGGGAGAACCAGAGAGAAGGTTCTCTTGAAAGATTAATGGCAAACCTTCCCATGGCTTCTTTCACTTGAATCATTTATCCCTTGAATAGTCCCCTCTTCTAGTTTTTAATGCTCATATGTAGAGAAAATGATCCAGCAGTGCTTGTAACAGACTATTTCGTGGATGAGAGAGTTGTCCTTTCACAATAATGAAAAATCATAACTATTGATTTGAAGGTAGTCTGATTGGAAAGCCAAAGTAGAGCTTCAGTGGACAGAAGAAAGAAAAATTTCTTAATACCCTCCACAGCAACTTTGAGAAACACTGTCTGGAATTTCTGTCCTACCTTGGGTGTCTCAGGGCATTTTGCCACATAATCTATTTATAGTTTTGAGGTGGAAAAACAAGGAATCTGTTTTTTAAAGTCTCTTGTTATTCTAAGAGTGATAAATTTATTTTTCAAACTACGCTTGTCTGAGGGTGAATCTACAAACTATTAGAATTTATTTGGTGTCAAATATGCTCTGAGTAATGTAGTTGGAATTAGGGGTCTCTGATCTAAAGAACCATAATGCCTGCCTTCAAGAACATTATAGTTTATTGGTAATTCAAGAATAATTGTACTTCAGTGTGGCTAGTACTAAGATAAAAGAATGCATTATGTCTGAGACCAGAAGAATATGCAGCAAAAGCAGGTTGGAAGATTGGAGAAGGCTCTCAGAGAAAATGACCTTTCAACTGAACTTTGAAGGCCAAATAGAAGAGATCAGGCCAGAAAGAGTGAAGGGCTAACATTCTAGAGAGAGGCCCATGGGTATGTGGAAAGGCACATCANCACACACACACTTGCCCGCACGCTGCGCTCCTTGTCCCATTGTGAACTGCCTCGCCACTTCTTGCCTTTGGAGCTTTCACCCGCTCTTTCCTCTCGCTGGAGGTCTCTTCCCCTTCTTGTGGTAAACTCTGCATTCTGACCTCACTTTTCTCTCTCTCCTCCTAAAGTCCAGTTTAGTTGCTCCTCATGGGTCTTCTCTTAGCACCTGCAGTGTTACCCAGGGCAGCATTGCACTGCTTTATTAGACCTTGTTCACTGCCCGGTCTCCCCGTGCTAGACTGGCTTGATGTCTTGTCTCCCATTGCCAGCCCTCCTTGTAAGCTGGCACTGAGGGCGCAAAGTCGCCTCTTGTTGAAGAATGACACAGCGGATGGAGTACTGCTGCTCGGGTTATATCGTGTGTCACCTGTGACTCCATGATGTTTTCCTTCCAGTTCTAGGCTATTCCTGTCCTATCTACAGTATGGCCCCTACAGAAACTGCTGCCTTCCCCTGCATCTCTATTGTCATTAATCTAGTTTATGATTTTCTCACTCAGACTAGAGAGTGGTACTATTTACTTCCTCTTCATCAGATCAACCTGAACATGATCTACACAGTGCCAGGGCTTGAAGACACTGAGGGCCTTCTAAAGTATGTCTGAAATGAGGGAGAGAGATGGCTCATAATATCAACACCTTTGAGAATCCTTTTGCTTGCATGTGTGCTAGGTTGCTTCAGTTCCATCTGACTCTGCAAGCCTATGGACTGCAGCCCACCAGGCTCCTCTGTCCATGGGATTCTCCAAGCAAGAATACTGGAGTGGGTTGCCATGCCCTCCTCCAGGGATCTCCCTGACCCAGGATCAAACTCGCCTTTCTTACGTCTCCTGCATTGGTAGGCTTGTTCTTTACCACTAGTGCCACCTGGGAAATTCCTGGGAATCCTTTTGGGTCTTACAAAATTCTCAACTGATGATGTCTTTGGGGCAACCTCTCCGAGACCCATGCCCACCACCTCTGGCTCATCATGTAAGGCTCATCATGTAAGGCTCACCTCACACGTTGTCGTGTAAGAGTCACTTCTATGCTACTTCACTTCACATGTTTCACATGTAAGACTCCCCTCACCTATTTTGCAGCTTTCTCAGAGCCCCCACCAGCTGGTGGTGAGACTTGTGCAGTTCTTTGAACTCACACGTCTGACTGCAGTGTCTGTTTCTGAGTTAGTTCTCAGAGGCATCAACACTGTCTCAGTTATTACTGTTTCACAGAACCTGGCATAGTTAAGTGAACTGAACAAAACTGACAAACAACCCTATAAGATTCCTACCTTAATGTGTCAGATAAAGCTGTGTTTGTCTAAAAAGAGGGGGAAGATGGGACTGTATCTGCTATATGCACTCAGCCTACTCTAGCATATCTTAGGTACAGTACAGAAATGTGGATGATCCTCTAAAAAAGAGTTACTGCCTCTCTTTGCACTGGCTTTTTTCATTGCATAATTTTCTGGAAAGGTCTTCCGTTCTTATAGTATTGGGTTGGCCAAAAAGTTCGTTTAGATTTTTTGGTAAGATGTTATGGAATATCTCAAATGAACCTTTTGGTCAATCCAATATAAGGACCTTTTCCTCCCAATGGGATTTGCAACTATTTCCTGGCAATATTTTGTCTGTTTTTGCCTTGAAATTCAAGTAATTTTTTTTTCCCCTTAGCATGGAAAATGTGCTTTGGGAGAACCAGAGAGAAGGTTCTCTTGAAAGATTAATGGCAAACCTTCCCATGGCTTCTTTCACTTGAATCATTTATCCCTTGAATAGTCCCCTCTTCTAGTTTTTAATGCTCATATGTAGAGAAAATGATCCAGCAGTGCTTGTAACAGACTATTTCGTGGATGAGAGAGTTGTCCTTTCACAATAATGAAAAATCATAACTATTGATTTGAAGGTAGTCTGATTGGAAAGCCAAAGTAGAGCTTCAGTGGACAGAAGAAAGAAAAAATTCTTAACACTCTCCACAGCAACTTTGAGAAACACTGTCTGGAATTTCTGTCCTACCTTGGGTGTCTCAGGGCATTTTGCCACATAATCTATTTATAGTTTTGAGTTAGAAAAACAAGGAATCTGTTTTTTAAAGTCTCTTGTTATTCTAAGAGTGATAAATTTATTTTTCAAACTATGCTTGTCTGAGGGTGAATCTACAAACTATTAGAATTTATTTGGTGTCAAATATGCTCTGAGTAATGTAGTTGGAATTAGGGGTCTCTGATCTAAAGAACCATAATGCCTGCCTTCAAGAACATTATAGTTTATTGGTAATTCAAGAATAATTGTACTTCAGTGTGGCTAGTACTAAGATAAAAGAATGCATTATGTCTGAGACCAGAAGAATATGCAGCAAAAGCAGGTTGGAAGATTGGAGAAGGCTCTCAGAGAAAATGACCTTTCAACTGAACTTTGAAGGCCAAATAGAAGAGATCAGGCCAGAAAGAGTGAAGGGCTAACATTCTAGAGAGAGGCCCATGGGTATGTGGAAAGGCACATCATATATTCAAGAGGTTACTGATAGTTCAGGATTGACAGAAAGAAGAACGAGGCTCTTTAATTCTGTTTCCTTAGAGTTTGTCCCAACTTCTACTTTAATTCTTACTGATATAACTATGCTTGTACAAAATTCACCCGGTTCCTTATATGAGGAAACAGATTTTGCTCATTCTCATGTGTAGTGATTTTTAATAGAAAAAAGACAGTGTGGATAATCGGTGCAGATGTTTTCTACAACTTTTGTCTTTGAAGCTATAGACTTTCCTTACTAGAAAATACAAACATTTAAAAATTAAGAATTGGATCACGGTTCAAGTGGACCTTTTATACTGGATGATGACTTAGTCTTTTCTATGGTTCTAACTCCTAGAACGAGTACTTAATCTTTTCACAGCCTGCCTACTTGAAAGTCATTTTCTCCTTGCTACCCCATCCCTGTGGACTCACCTCAATTTGATCTCCACTTCGATTGCTGCACTGTAATTGGTCCCATGACACTGATGTGCTGCCCCCAGACCACCCTGTGCAGTTTCACTAATGCCATTCCCTCTTGCCTGAAATACCCGCACTCCCCAACACACATGCCTTCTCTGTCTATCTGTCTCCCACTCCCACTTCGATACCCAGTTCAAGCCTCCTCCAGGAGGTCTTCCTAATCCTTTTCAGCCCAGAGACCTTGTCTCTGTGCTCCTGCCTTCTCCCCCAAGGCCTGAATACACTGATAGTGGNGTGCAGTTTCACTAATGCCATTCCCTCTTGCCTGAAATACCCGCACTCCCCAACACACATGCCTTCTCTATCTGTCTCCCACTCCCACTTCGATACCCAGTTCAAGCCTCCTCCAGGAAGTCTTCCTAATCCTTTTCAGCCCAGAGATCTTGTCTCTGTGCTCCTGCCTTCTCCCCCAAGGCCTGAATATACTGATAGTTGTATCCTAAACAGTTAGTATATTATGAGTATAAATATTAATAAATACTATAGTAAGTACTAACAAGTAATATGAATGCTAATAAATGCTAGCTATGACTGTAACTAATATACTAGAGACATAACCATATTGCATACAATAATTGTTATTGTCTATATAATTATAATATTTAATTAATAATTATAATAATTGTTGTATAAAACAATTGTATATATCATTAGTATATCGATCATAGTCATAGCTAACATTTATTAGTATCTATGCAATTGGATGGCATCACCGACTCAATGGACATTAGTTTGAGCAAGCTTCAGGAGTTGGTGATGGACAGGGAAGCCTGGAGTGCTGCAGTCTGTGGGGTCACAAAGAGTTGGACACAACTGAGCAACTGAATTGAACTGAACTGATGCAATACATATGTATGTGTGTACATGTTTGTTTACTACTAATAGTAATACCTAATGTTAAGTTCCTATTATGTGCCAGAAACTACTCAGTGCTTTAGATGCATTATATTATGTAATCCTTGCAGTCACACACTATGAGATATTATCCCCATTTTACAAAGAAATTAAGGCACAGAGAAGTTATGTAAAATGCCAAGGGCACAAAGCTATAAGTATTGCCCCTGGATTTGTCACCAGATATTCTTACCCCAAAGCTCCCACTCTGGACCAGCACTATACCACCTGTGCTTTATGTGAGTTGTAAATAAAGATATAGGAATACAGTTGAGACNTGCCAAGGGCACAAAGCTATAAGTATTGCCCCTGGATTTGTCACCAGATATTCTTACCCCAAAGCTCCCACTCTGGACCAGCACTATACCACCTGTGCTTTATGTGAGTTGTAAATAAAGATATAGGAATACAGTTGAGACAGAAAGAAAAGAAAGAAGGAAGGAAAGGAGGAAGGGAGGAAGGAAAGAAGAGAAAGACAGACAAAAGAGAGGAGGAAGGGATCCTAAGACATCTTAAATATAAATTGACAGATTGGTTTCTTATTTTATTTCCTTGGTTCATCTTAGAAAAGAACTGGTAGATGAGTGGGAAGATGGCCCAAAATTTAAGAAAAACCTTTAAAGTGGAGGGGAAAGCTAATAACCTGGCTGCTTGATTCTTGTCTTACTAATTATTTTTTCTGTCTTTTTTAGAAACTATATTTTAAGACAGTCATAAAGAGTATAATGGCCAAAGTATTGGACTTTGAGTGAGATGAGCTGGGTTTGCATTCCAGCGGGCCCATCTACCTGCACTGTCTCTCTGGGAAGTTTCTTTCTCTCTTTCTCTCCTTCCCTCCATATATAAAATAGGAAAAGTAATCCTATCAAGGATGTTATTTGAGTATTAAATACAATGATGAATATGAACTAAATAGTTAATGTGTCACACTGTCAGTGTACCCAGAATAATTTGTTTACCCTGGTAGAAGAAAATGTAAAATAGGGCATTTCATGGTAGTTTTCATGTTGTTTTTTTAACTCTTGGCCCTCACTCTTGCTAACATCTCACCATCACTTCCATGTCCAGCCATAACACAAATAACTGCTTTCACATGGACAGCTACATTTGTACACCAAGAGGAAAAGGTTGCTCTTGGTGTTTGTGTATGTAAGCTTATGGCATATATCTAAATGGCCCTCGGCTTTTCAGATCTGATGTGGAGTTTCAGTTAGCATTCACAGAGATTTTTTACTCTTTATGGTACGTTTGGATTCTGCAGCTCCTCTCGTAAAATGAAGATTTATGTAGCCCACTCTTTTAAGCAGTTCAAGTAATTTATTATATCAGAGTTATGCTTGCTTAGTTATCTGTCCCAGTAATGCCCTGAAACTTGAAGTTTTATACTCTATTTATTTATGATCTTCCATTTCTCTCTCTCTTGTGTTATCACATGATAGACACTTACGTGGGGAAATTGTATAACAATTTAAGATCAGTGCAGGATTTCACTCTCTTCATGGCAGATTGGCTCCCAGGGGGCTCAGTTTTTTTAATGGACAAAATAAAAGTTGAGGTCTTTAAGTTGAGTAAAATTACTTTTTAAAGCTCTGTAGTCTTTTTTTGTAAATTAAAAAAGAAGAAGAAAGCATAAGAACCTAGCAAGGAAAGAGACATAAAATTTTTAACAAAATTTTTGGACCAAAATGGATGAAAGATAGTTAAGCTCTATGCTTTGGGTACTGCATATTGTCATTAATTTCATTTATTTAATTGTTAATAAATAGTCTGTGTGAAGTACAAGTATGCAGAGTAGATATTTATGTTTTAAAGAATAATAAGACATCCACATACCTGCCATCCAGCTTAAAATATACAATATTGGGGATTGTGTGAAGCCCCTATACTCCTCTGAAAGATATCATTGATATATATCGTATAATAGACACTTGCTCTGAGAAATTGCATAACAGTTTAAGATATGAATACTGGAGTGGGTTGCCATTACCTTCTCCAGGGGATCCTCCCCATGCAGAGATCAAACCTGAGTCTCCTGCATTGATAGGTGGGTTCTTTACAACTGAGCTACTAGGGAGCTGTTGTTCAACCGTAACTGCAATTCATTTCCAGAACATTTTTCATCTTCTCAAACTGAAACTCCATACCTGTTAAACAATTACTTTCTATCCTCCACTTCTACCAGCCCCTGGCAAGAGTCATTCTACTTTCTCTCTCTATGGATTTGACTATGTACCTCCTACAGTAGTAGGAGTACAGTACTACAGTACCTACAGTAACACCATACAATATTTGTCTTGTTGTGCTTGACCTGTTTTCACTTAGCACAGTATCTTCAAGGTTCACCTATCTTGTAGCATGTGTCAAAGTCTCCTTTTTAAAAGCTGAAGGATATTCCATTGTTGGTATTCCATTTGTCATCAAAACACAGTGTAAGTGTAGAAGAATTTATCATTTTTTTTCTTCTATGACTTATTTAAGAAATCTTATACCTAGAAGATATGAAGATATTTATTTTTTTAATTCTAGTAAAGTAAACATGGTATCTTAGAGAATAAAATATGAACTATAGGAGAAATTTAAAGTTAAATTCAAAACTTCCTTTATCAGATATTTATTGAATCCTACTGTATATATACCACGGGCTTCCTTGGTGACTCAGCAATAAAGAATCTGCCTGCAGTGCAGGAGCCAAAGGAGATAAGGGTTTGATCTCTGGATCAGGAAGATCTCCTGGAGGAGGGTATGGCAACCCACTCTAGTATTCTTGCCTGGAGAAGCCCTTGGACAAAGAAACCTGGTGAGCTATAGTCCTTGGGATCACAAAAGTTGGACTTGACTGAAGCGACTTAGAATGCATACATGCACTATATACCAGACACTATTACAGCCCACAGATTCTTTACCTTCATGGAACTTATATTCTTTCTAGGAGAAAGACAATAGCCAAGTGAATATGTAACGTGGTGCCAGGGTGTCATGAATGCTATTAATATGAACACAGACTCAAAGAGGTTCTTGTCCTTAGGGCTAGAGCACGTTCCCACCCCTGTGAGCTATTTGGCTAACAGAAGAAGAAGAAAATAACATTCAAAGCAGAGTGAGACTGAAAGGGTACAATGGCAGCCCATAGATGGACTTCTTATCCAGGCTTGCTCCCTATTTGCTGTGAGTTGGGTAAAACGGATGTATTAGTTAAATTTGTTGATTGAATCACATAACTGGTATGATACCTTTCCCCTTGAAAACTTTTCTAGAATCTTTAAGGTTTATGTTTTACTACACCTTGTTGGGATAAACTGTTTAGAAGGATATTTAAAATTTTCCTAAAGCTAAAAGAACACAGTTCACTTCCAATCATAATTCTTAACTCTATGTCCCAGGAAGAGTAATTTTTCATCGTTACCAATAAAACCAATGTTAGATTCCAGCTGAAGCACTGTAAGTGGATAGCCATTTGTAAAAGAATTTCCCTATAATTAAGATGACTCTGCAGAGAAAGCTATAAAAGCAACTCTTCCATGATTGGCTGCAAAAAGTAAAGCACTAAAATTGCTAAGTAATACTATAGATTTCAAAATTTATATGTATCTTTAGAACTAGTCTCATAAAAGGAATGATTATTTAACAGTCTAAATTCCCGAAAATTATTTCCATAATGGGAAAAAATGTAACACATACTGCTATACTTCTTTATCTATGAACATTAAAATGTAAATTTCACCTTGGAGCGTGTGCACCATCTTTTCATGGAATTGAATGCTAAATTAAGTGTGACAGGTGATTGTGATTAATCACTACTTATTACTAGAGGAATAGAAGTCTTTGTTGCCTAATCAAAACGTAACACAATCCAAAAGGAAAATGCAGCGATGGACCATTTCTGAAGTAAAATATAAACCATTTCACATCTTTTTGAAATACTGAATGAAAACACATGCATCTCCTATGTCCCATCATTTGAGGGTCACCCTGGCCTTGGACTCTCTTGAACTTGAAGATTCAGAGTTCCTTCAAGATAGTAATCCTCAACTCTGCTGGCAACTTCACTCTGAGATGCCCAGTAGAGATGGATGAAGCCAGTGATGCTCAGGCTGTGACCAGACATCGCACAGCCTCTGAAACACAGCTTCCTGTTCAAATTCTAGTTCCATCCATTTCTTAAAGCTAAGAAAATGTGAGCAAGTTATTAACTTCAGGTAATTTCTACAATTCAATAAAATGGGGATAATCATAACTTAATCTAGTCTTTACTGATTAAAAGAAACAACAGGTGACCCTCTTTAGATGCTCAAAATGTATAAAATTTCCCATTTCCCTCTTTCTCCACTCCCTCTTTTTTGATATTTTGAATTTGAGATGCAATTTTCACTTATAAAGAGTAATCTTAAAAAGGTAGTCTTGAAGGTAATGGCACCCCACTCCAGTACTCTTGCCTGGAAAATCCCATGGACAGAGGAGCCCGGTAGGCTGCAGTCCATGGGGTCGCTAGGAGTCAGACATGACTGAGCGACTTCAATTTCACTTTTCATTTTCATGCATTGGAGAAGGAAATGGCAACCCACTCCAGTGCTCTTGCCTGGAGAATCCCAGGGACGGGGGAGCCTGGTGGGCTACTGTCTCTGGGGTCGCACAGAGTCAGACACAACTGAAGCGACTCAGCAGCAGCAGCAGCAACATACCTACTGTAGACATGGATAAATTCCTTAATCTCCCCTTTACTGGCCCTAGGGCAAGTCATTGCACCTCTCTGAGCTTCAGTTTTCTTATTTATGAAGTGAAATTCATAAGGATCATAGATGCCAGGAACTCTAACTGTTACACCCGATGTCAATATGTAATGGATCAGAGCACTGTGCAAATTTATCTTAAGCAATGATTTTTTTCCATTTATTTATATATTTTACTTTACAATATTGTATTGGTTTTGCCATACATTGACATGAATCTGCCATGGGTGTACATGTGTTCCCCATCCTGAACCCCCCTCCCACTTCCTTCCCCATCCCATCTCTCTGGGTCATCCCAGTGCACCAGACCCGAGCACCCTGTATCACGCATCGAGCCTGGACTGGTGATTCATTTCACATGTGATAATTTACATGTTTCGATGCCATTCTCCCATATCATCCCACCCTCGCCCTCTCCCACAGAGTCCAAAAGACTGTTCTATACATCTGTGTCCCTTTTGCTGTCTCACATACAGGGTTATCATTGCCATCTTTCTAAATTCCATATATATGCATTAGTATACTGTATTGGTGTTTTTCTTTCTGGCATACTTCACTCTGTATGCTGCTGCTGCTGCTGCTGCTAATTCACTTCAGTCGTGTCCGACTCTGTGCAACCCCATACACGGAGACCTACCAGGATCCCCGTCCCTGGCATTCTCCAGGCAAGAACACTGGAGTGGGTTGCCATTTCCTTCTCCATTAAGCAATGATTTTAAACCTTGAATTGAAGCATGAGTTTCTAGAATTCTGAAAATAATGTATATTTGTGAACATGGCTTTTTCTGGAAAGAAACTGTTTATCTTTCAAAACATTCTTAAAGGAGTTTATGATTCAAAAGCTTAAAAACCACTTCCGCAACATGAGACCAAGTAACTACTTAAAAAGCAAGACTTTACTGCAACCTGATCAAATGTAATAATATATATCTATAAAGATATATTAATATATATCTATAAGGAAAGTATTCATAAGAACAGGATTTGGTTCTCACTGGAAGCAGACCAGAAAGGAGGATCACAGAAAGAAATATTTGCACCATCTGGGGAGGAGATGGTCTTCCCTGATAGCTCAGTTGGGAAAGAATCCACCTGTAATGCAGGAGACCCCGGTTCGATTCCTGGGTCAGGAAGATCTGCTGGAGAAGGGATAGGCTTCAATATTCTTGGGTTTCCCTTGTGGTAAAGAATCTGCCTGCAATGTGGGAGGGCTGGGTTCGATCCCTGGGTTGGGAAGATGCCCTGGAGAAGGGAAAGGCTACCCACTGCAGTATTCTGGCCTGGAGAATTCCATGGACTATCCATGGAGTTGCAAAGACTCGGACACAACAGAGTGAGTTTCAGTTTCAGGGAGGAGAGGAAATCTTAGATAATTGTTTCAAATGGTCCAACTCCAATACTTAGATCATTCCTAACATAGAGGAGTGTTGTCAAGCTGTTCCTGTTGCAAGCGCTCCTACTTCAACAGCGTTGCTATCATTTAGATATAGTTCCTTTTGTTTCATTCCCTCCTTACCAAGCAACCTGCCGTATGTATTTTGTTTCCCATGTAGTTTGGCTTACAGTGAATATTCGTACACTCATGACAGCTTTCTCATTATATATACATCCATCTCAATATATACCAGTCTTCTCAGTTTAGAAACAGGTTTCTCACCTCTGAGAAATGGAGCCATGCTGGGTGAGCTAACAAAGCAAGTTTCTAGACCTTCAAGACAGAGGAGCTGAAGGAGAACCAGGGTTGAATTGCCGAGGAGTTGAATGCTACCTCAGAGGGCCTCGTAGGAGACAGGAGACTTACTACCCCTGTGCAATACTCCATATGTCATTTTCCATGTTGAATTTCTCCAGGAAAGATGACCTACCTCATAAGATTATACAAGAATGAGATAAAAATGATACATGTAAAATACTAACCGGACATTGGCCCATCCTCAGTGTTAATCCCTGTTCGTTCCACTTTTCCTCTAGTTCTGTCACCTTAAAACACACCAGTGACGGTCCTCTGCTTGGATGGGAATTTCTGATTCAGCCAGTTCACGTGGTGGAACCGCCATGCTATGGTGTGGCACCATTCTCACAGTGACAAGAATGGTGTCATTTGTCCTTTTTTGTGTGTTACGCAGAAAGTCAGGTGGCCACAATGGATGGCTTCGTATTAAGAGAGAGAAATGTTGCCTCTTTCTAATGCTTACTGAAAGGAAAACAGCAACAAAAAGCAGAGCTACGCTCTCAGCCACTCAGTCATGTCGCAACGCTGTGACCCCGTGGACTTTAGCCCGCCAGGCCCCTCTGTCCGTGGGGATTCTCCAGGCAAGAATACTGGAATGGGTTGCCATTTCCTTCTCCCAGGGATATTCCCAACCCAGGGATCAAACCCAGGTCTCCCGCGTTGCAGGAGGATTCTTTACCATCTGAGCCACCGGGGAAGCCCATCTTCAGTATTGCTATTGTAGTCAGGTTGTGTATAGGTACTGTTTCTTTTTCTCATTATTAAATATTCATGTTATGTTTGAATATTACCTATAATATCTCTTTTATCCAAGCAGTAAGCAAAAGTCAATGAACAAATAGTTATTAGGCACCTAAAAATGACAAGATATTTTGTTGGGAACAAAAATGAAATAAAAAGTCATCCCAAATGCAATGATTTTCCAATCCAGCCCATGCCCAAGGAAACACTAGCTTTGCCACGTCTCTTACTATCATTACTGTAATAGGAAGTTTCACTTTCTTTGTCTACTACTTTCAAAGTTATCCCAGTAAATTCAGCCAATGTATACGGAAATTTAGATCATGGCATCCAGTCCCATCACTTCATGGCAAAAAGATGGGGAAACAGTGGAAACAGTGGCAGACTTTATTTTTCTGGGCTCCAAAATCACTGCAGATGGTGACTGCAGCCATGAAATTAAAAGGCGCTTGCTCCTTGGAAGGAAAGCTATGACCAACCTAGACAACATATTAAAAAGCAGAGACATTACTTTGTCAACAAAGTTCCATCTAGTTACGGCTATGGTTTTTCCAGTAGTCATGTATGGATGTGAGAGTTGGACTATAAAGAAAGCTGAGCACCAAAGCTTTGAACTGTGGTATTGGAGAAGACTCTTGGGAATCCCTTGGACAACAAGGAGATCCAACCAGTCCATTCTGAAGGAGATCAGTCCTGAGTGTTTGTTGGAAGGACTGATGTTGAAGCTGAAACTCCAATACTTTGGTCACCTGATGTGAAGAGCTGACTCATTTGAAAAGACTCTGATGCTGGGAAAGATTGAAGGCAGGAGGAGAAGGGGACAACAGAGGATGAGATGATTGGATGGCATCACTGACTCAATGGACAAGAGTTTGGGTAAACTCTGGGAGTTGGTGATGGACAGGGAGGCCTGGCGTGCAGCTGTCCATGGGGTCGCAGAGTCAGACACGACTGAGCAACTGAACTGAACTGACATGGAAATTTGGTTTTGCAGGAATGTTTTTCGACTTTTTCTTCTCTGTATGGCAATTCCAATAAAATGCTAAGAACAGACATTTCTCCTCCCGTAGTGACTTCCATCTGTTGGGGAATGTCTTTTTTCACATCTGAAAGTACAATGGGGCTTCCTTGATAGCTAAGTTGGTAAAGAATCTGCCTGCAATATAGGAGACCCCAGTTTGATTCCTGGGTACAATGAGTACAATGTACAAAAGTACAATGAGAGGCAGAAGCAGGTCCTGCTCTGTGATTCATGAGATAGTAACCAAACCGTTCCAAGGTCTTGACTCCCTTGGACTGTGCAGACTTGTAATGATAGAATGACTCAGTTTTCAGTGTATTCTCTTAAAAGACCCAGAAAGATATCCTTTATTTTAAGATGCTTTTTAAACTAACCTCTATAAGCCTCAGTTTTCTTACTGATCAAAGGAGATCTGTTCTTTCACGTTATTTTTGCACAAATTGAGTTCAAAAGTCCATATTCTGTCCCACAAGAGTTTAATAAGCTCCTTGAGAGCAAGAGCAAAGGAAAAATAGGAGAGATGCTAGGTTGGGATTGGATGACAAGAATGCTGAATTTTTTACATCTTCTTGTGTACCTAGCCAAAAAGGGCCTTGTACGTTGGAGTTACTGGATACAAAAACCAAAAGAAAAGGTGCTTAAAATTTCCCACATTTTATATTTGATAGAGTGAGAACCAGATATGCAGGAATTTTCAAGAGGAAAAGCTTTTTAAAGTCAAATTAAACTTGTATCATTTTAAACAAAGTCTTGAACTTTTTTCATAGAAAAATTTCAACAGGAGAATCTAACAGATGAATGCATGCTTTCAAATGTAGGTTCTGTGTTTATTTAAAGAATTCACTGCCTCATGGAGAAGGTAAACATCTCTGAATAAAAATAAGCCCAGAGTGCCTTTGTGGCACGTTTTTAAGGACAATCTAGGTCTATAAACTAGGATTCCCCGATACATTCCCTGAAATATACATATATATTCCCTGATATATATTTGGATTCCCTGATAGCTCAGCCGGTAAAGAATCCGCCTGCAATGTGGAAAACCTGGATTCGATCCCTGGGTTGGGAAAATCTCCTAGAGAAAGGAAAGGCTGCCCACTCCAGTATTCTGGCCTGGAGAATTCTATGGACTGTATAGTCCATGGGTTCGCAAAGAGTCGAACACAACTGAGTGACTTTCACTTCACTTCACAGGTCTATAAACTAGTTACTTTTTATTTTTATAAAAACAGTGTATCTCAGTACATTGTTTTAGATTTGCTTTAATAATTAACTGGCTCCTTTCCCTTATGTTTTTACATGGTAATTCTTCTAGAAATTGACTTCTATATAAAAGTCATATTTTAACGTTCACTTGAGGTAAAGCTGCAAAGCAAATATTATGAAGCAGTATTATGAGAGGCTTTAGAACTTCCAGGCACTGCAGATTCAGTTCAGTAGAATGCAAGCTTACTGTTCTTAGGTAGGAGATGGGAAGTATATGAGGCTGTATTAGCATTTACTTCAGTGATCTTTTTTAATAAGGACAGAAATAATAATCTATGTGTTTATTAAGAGAGGATCAGTTAAATAAAATATTGTAATGCATATTATGAAATACTACTAAATACTATGTTATGAAATACTATGCAACAGATTAAAAGAGGCAAGATGATTTTTTCTGCAAATATTTTTAAAGACACAAAAGAGCATATGTATAATGAGCCCCTGTATATTAGCAAATATAAATGTTTATTTATCTAGTCATGAGGTATAGTTGCTTTACAGTGTTGGTTTCTGCTGTACAAAAAGTGAGTCGGCTATATGTATACATATATCCCTTCCCTCTTGAGCCTCCCTCTCACTTCTGATCCCACCCATCTAGGTCACCCCGGAACACTGAGCTAAGCTCTCTTTGCTATACTATAGGTTTCCCCTAGCTATCTATTTTATAATTGGTAGTATATATGTATATATCAATCCAAATCTCCCAATTCATTCCACCGCCCCCATCTTTCCCCTACCTCGTGTCTACACGTCCATTTTCTGTGTCTGCATCTCTATTTCTGCCCTACTTCAGGGGTTTTTTGATGATGTCACTGTGCTGACTCTACACCATGCTAGCCATTGCACATTAGGTTGCTTGCTGTTTGTGCCATGAAGGCTTGGCAGTTCTGTGTGTTATAAAGTATGAGGGCTGATTACTCTAGCTGGAGTCAAACATTCTATACATCTTGTCAACTTCGCAAGAATTTCCTAATACATTAAAACCAATATTCTCATATGGAATATTTTCATTTTGGAACAGAACCTCCTCAGTTAAACTAAAATACAACCATGCAGTCGACAACTTTTTTGCCTAAAAAACGATCACTGAGTACAAAGAATTGCATTTGTCTTCCTAGCATACGTCCTTGCAAGAAAGGAGAAATCGCTTGATTATTGTATTCTGTTTCAGAGAGTAGAGTAGACATTTCTTTAAAGACTGCATTCAATAATTGATTGCTGAGCCTCTACTACTTGTGAGTCTTTGGGAATATAATGGTGCACAACAGACTTAGTCCCTGCTTCTTGGAACTTACGGTACAACTGGGAAAAATACATTCATCAAATAATGACAAAAATAGATCAATAGTTCTAAACTGTGAAGATTTATATAAGAATTTCTCAAACTCAGCACTACTGATATTTGCGCCAGATAATTCTTTGTTGTGGGGAGCGGTCCTCAGTCACAGCATCCCTGTCCTTACCCACTACCTGCCACAAGCCACCTCTCACAGTCAAAAATATCTCCACATGTCATCACACATCCTGGGGAAGGGGGAGCAGAGTCACTCACCCCTGGCTGAGAAGCAGTGATGTCTATAAAAGAGAAATGCAAGGTGTTTTAAGAATACATAACAAGAGAAACTGGACATAAATTGGCCAAGCTTTCTGATAACTGACAGGAGAATGTTTATGTGAAGCTCTAACAGGAGGTTATAGCTAAGCTAAAATGCTGGGGAAGGGAAAAGGGTAATGGGGAGGGGAAGGGAAAAATGAGAAAAAAAATATATATATATATTAGGTTTCTTTCTGAAGGCTGGTTCTCTGAATGTGATTGTTACCCTGGCAGATTCCACAAGGGCAGGGCCAGCCTTCCACTCTTATTTGAACCCCACCTGCCTTCAATGTAGGTCTGAGAATATAGAGGCATTCAAGGAATTTTCACTAAAGGTATACGTTTTATCCAGTCTAACTGTGTGCTAATCTGCTGTGCACTAAAATATACAAATATGACCAAGCCATGTTCTCTAGTGTCTGAGCTCACGATCTGTTAAGAACAAAATAAAGGGACCAAGTAATCCTTCTGAGAAGGAAAGCCTTCCCTGAAGAGCTGACATTTGAAGGTGAAGGGACACTGAAGAACAGTGAAGAAGAGGGAGGTTCCAGGTGGGTGTGCACTCCCCCAGCTGCTTCAGGGTTGCTTTCTTACCACCTGACACTTGTGTTGTGGTTTGTCAGAGAGTCTATCATTGCCCTTAGAATTCTGGGGTGCAAAGAGGTCTAAACACTCAAATATTGGAATTAGCACCTAATTAGAGAAATAGATAGACATAGATATCCATATCTATATATCCAAATCTATCCGTGTGTTTGTGTGTTAGTCACTCAATCATGTCCGACACTTTGTGACCCCGTGGACTATAGCCTCTCGAGCTCCTCTGTCCATGGACTTCTTCAGGCAAGAATACTGGAGTGGATCCATTCCCTTCTCCATGGGATCTTCCCCACCCAGGGATCGAACCCAGGTCTCCCACATTGCAGACAGATTCTTTACTGTCTGAGCTACCTGAGAAGCCTGGTTCATCTATATAAAGAGGTGCTAAAAAAGGGAGAAATGGTTGCTAATTAGGCAGAAGCATCGCTTGTTCACTACCGCCACCTATCTCATTCACCCCTTCTTGACAACACCATGAACCCTGCTATGTCACATTAACTCTTGTAAGACACCTGGGAGCTGTTCAGTAAATATTGTGAATTTTTGTTGAAATAATGAGTGAATAAGCAAATGGCCTGGTATTTTCCTTTTGTTTTACATGCAGAATTCTGATGATTGAAGAAGATCCAGGAAACCCAGTTAGGAGCCTGGTGGTCCAAGACACAGATTTGGCAAATTTTGGTCATTGTGTTGAGCCTCAGGGTTGGAGTCTCCTTCCTAGCTTAGAGCATAAGGTTAGACACTGCTTTCTGCCATAGAGAAACTGTTTGATGAAGAGCCGATAGTATTACAGTCTTCCTAAGGTGGGCGTTGAGCTGCCTCGAGAGATGAGGAAGAACATCTAGGTATTCTTCATTGAAGGGAAAAGTACAGCTGTCCTCCTGCTCTGTAGGACAGATAATGGCTCAACAGCCAGTGGCAGATTGAGCAAGGGCCTGATCTGTGATCAGAAAATAGAAAGGCATGGTGTGCAGTGACATTTGAAGCTTAATATCCATGCAAATGAATTACTTGGATCAAGCGGAGATGGTCAGAGAGCATAGGAGCATGACTTCTGGCAAAACAGCATCCGTGCTGAGCCCCGGGGTGTTCCCACGCAGTGTCCTTTCTTTCTTCCACCTGCAGAGTCACCTCTGGAAAGAAGCACATCTCTCGCTCATCAGGATTCTAGGCTCATTTCACAACAGTGAAATGTGTTGTGATGCTGGCTATACCTGCTTTGAATTGAGACAGGAAAACCTTCTCACCTTCTCTAGGTCCCAGGAGGAAAGGACAGAATGTAAGCCAGTGGCAGAGAGAGAGGCCAAGAGAAGTAAGGGCAAGGCCAATAAATTAGGGCAAACCATAAGCAAATGTTTTTAAGATATGGGTTACCCAGCTACACCTAGCTTCTACTGGCTTATATGCAAAACATTGAAGAAATATAGCCTCAACTTTCTTAATAGAAATACTATTACGTACCTCCATTCAGTATATACATGTGTGTGTGTGTAATTACATATGTATACACATAAGTTTGTACATGTATGTTGTGGGCTTCCCAGACAGTGCTGGTGGTAAAGAATTCACCTCCCATGTAGGAGACACAAGAGACATGGGTTCAAGTCCTGAGTCAGGAAGATCCCCTGAAGTAGGAAGTGGCAATGCGCTTCAGTATTCTTGCCTGGAAAATTCCATGGACAGAGAAGCCTGGTGTGATCATGGGGTCACAAAAGAGTTGGATACAACTGTGCCCCCCCAACACATATGTTGTTAGAACAAAGTATATATGTACCTTACTTATATTAATTTGTAATTGAACTTTTATTTGACTCTTTTAGCATGTGGTTTAAAAATAAGTATAGTTTTCTTATATATTTGAGTCTAATGTGCTTGCTCTGGCCTCTGCCTGGAACCATCCACCTCAGAGATGGGGCTGCTCCTTGTCCTTCTTTGAGTCACAGCATTTGCTCCTCTTACCCAAGATCTCTTGGTATCTGAGATTCTTAGTAGACATGAAACAGATATTTGTATTTGGAAGATAAACTTGTAAATGTCTCTGTATACTCTTTATGCTATGTATATTTTTGGCAGAATTCTTATCTAAATAATCCCTGACTCCTCAAATTTGATAGGTTATCTTAAAATTATTCCTTTCTGGAAGCTCCATTTAAAATTTATGCTTGCAAAATTGTTCTATCTCAGTAACATTTTCCATCAAACTCTTAACATTTAGAGAATTGCTTATATAGACTCAAGCTTTAAGATTAATTCCATCATTTTGAGTTTCTTCATTTTATGCAGATAGTCAGAGGGTAATTATATTAAAAAATCACTAATACCAATTATGTTTTTCCTTATGTAACAGTACATAAGACTATATTTCAGTCTAAATTTATAAATATTTTGTCACTCTGTTGAGTCCCTTTGAAAATTACTGTAGTAATTTATAAAAAGAATGTTATAAGACCTTGTTGTTGTTCAGTCACTAAGTTGTATCTGACTCTTTGTGACCCCATGAAGTACAGCACACAAGGCTTCCTGTCCTTTACTATCTCCCAGACTTTGCTTAAACTCATGTCCATTGAGTCAGTGATGCCATCCAACCATCTCATCCTCTGTCGCCCCCTTCTACACTTGCCCTCAATTTTTCTGGTCATCAATTCATATGGCAAAGTATATCTCTGAAAATCTGTTCATTTGCAAATCTGATGCATGAGCCAGATCTGATGCATGACCCAGATCAGGGGGTTAGTTTAATTTTGGGTAAAATATATAGTAAGCCATCCACAATAAAAGGATTATAAGATACATAAAAGACAACTTCTGAGCTATATTGGTTAACAAAAAATGAAGCTAGTATAATATATGTGACTTGGAGAACATGGCCACCATCTGGCCCTTTGAAGACCTGTCTTCAAATGGCAGATTTATAAGTACAGGGTCATGACAGATGTGAACATGTGTCTTCTCCTCCCTGAGACCTTCCTGCCATGTGTTTTAAACAAAGAATAACATTACAAGCTTACCACCTACAACAAACCTATTTTTCTGGAATAGGAACTGAAATACATGCTCTAAAAGTAAAATATAGTCTTGTCTTGGTTTTTATTTGCATTTGGCTTTTAAACATGGCAAAAAAACACAATAATGGGTTTTCACTTTGAGCTATTTCTAAATGTTTTATTGGAAATTAGCTGCAAATGTTACGTTCTCTGGAACAAGTTAAGCTGGAAATGTTGTCCATGCTAAATGAAATATACCCACTAGCATTCTTAACCATGAATGAGACTTCCTGAAAGAAAAATGTACTTTTCATGTAACTTTTAAAGATTCACTGCATAATATGAGAAATTTCACATGAGGAAAACTAAATAATAATGACTGTCTTTCCTTAGAGATATATTTAAAAGGGCAAGAGGTATGAAAATGAATGTATGTGCTATTAACCATCAGCCTAGTGCTTGCTGCAGAGAATAATTTTGATTCTTTACTGTATGTCCTTAGTATAAATGATTATTTTACAGGCTTTATTTCTCTAATACATTCAGAGAGAATCAATAAATTATATTTATTATTCAGATGCAAGAGATATTTTGCAATTTATCTAACAGTAAATCTCTAATGCATCCATCTTCCCTTAAAATATTACTGTACTTCAAATTTTTTTCTCTCTTTTAGGGGATTAATTCACAACTATGGTACCTAATATAAACTTTGACTTAAATCATTTTGTTATATATTTTTGTACTTTCTGAAATGAGGTGTTTTGTTTCATTATTCAAACTAAGGTAATGTGATTGACTTCTATGTCACTGTATTCTAGCCTTTTCAAAGGGCAAATATGAGTATGGAAAAAGAGGATCCAATTGAAATCATTTTCTTATAATTTTTTCTAGTATCTCAAATCATATAATGGCTTAATTTCCTTGATATTGAACACCTTTTAAATTTTTTTCAATGGAGGGTATTTTTTTCCTCCTTGTTTGTTTGATCTTTTGACCACACAGCTAGGCATGTGGGAACTCACTTCCCTGACCAGATATCAAACCCACACACGCTGCATAGGCAATGCCGAATCTTAACCACTGGATCGCCAGGGAAATCCAGACAAACCTTTTGGGACAATACTGAGGTAAAAAGTTCTGTTTCCTTCATCTAGCATAGCGCCTGGCACCTTGACAGTACTGAATGATTGAATGACTGAATGAATGAGGGAAAGAAGGGGAAAAGGAAGGAACTGTGCTTAAAGAGATACCTTGCTCTGTAATATTAATAATAATATGGCTGGATTACTTTCATTGAAGGCAACTGAAAAACAATAAAAGAAAATAGTCCTAATATTCCTTAGGGTAATAAGCTGAGCTTCTACCAGCTAAAATCGAGAAAACAATCTAAGGGTCATTTTAGATTGCTATTTAAATACATTAGTCAAATTTAAAAAAAAGAAGTATCAGAAACCAAGTGAAAAGTTTTATTTTTAATTCTGAGAACGAGTATGGTCTATCTGTACTTGAAATGCTCAGTGCTTCCATCAGCTGAGCCTCCAGAGGGAATGAGGAAGTGAGCTCAGGTTCTGAGAAAGGAAGTTCAAAGATTTAAGGGATGAAAGGTTTGTGAGCCCCAGATAGGAAACGTGGAACTCCCCAGAGATAAATCGACCCTCAATCTGAGGGGAGTGTGAGCAAAGTTTAGAACATCATAAATATTATGAACTTGACCTTCCTTGTAAGTCTGAAGTGTTCAGATATATAATGTTTCACATTAGGTGGAACTCATCACAGTCAGGAGATGGTACAAGCTGACCAATTCTAACTGGGCTCAAGCCCAGTTAGTAGCTGTGTGACCACAGGCAAGTTACTTAACATTTCTGTGCTCTTGTGTCTTCCCTGAAAACTACAGATAATAATGGGACCTACCTCATCAGGCTGTTATGAAGATTAGATGAATTAATATTTATAAAGTGCTTAGAATAGTACCTTGATTAATGGTCTGTTAAATAAACTTTTCAGAAATAGAAATCTGGGAAGTTTAGGATGTATCTCTAAATTATATACTTTCTCATGAGAGCATTTAACTGCTGCTAGAAAGAACACTGGTTTGGAAAAGCTATTAGTCTGCTTTATTCTTTAATTTATCAGATATTTACAGAGCATATAATGTGCCAGGAATCATTCTAAATACTAAGGATATAGTGATAATAATAAATTATGATAGAGTTGCTATCCTTGTGGATCGAGAGTGTGAGACAGCTAAATAAATAATAATTCTGTAAAAGACAGAATTTATCATTCTGTAAAAGACAGAATTAATTGTCATATGGGATATTGTAGGATCTCAAAACTAGCATATTAACCTTCTAGCTGGATGAATATTAGGTGGAAATGGAGGCAGATCATGAAACTTCCTAAAAGTGCTGACTGACTTAAGACTTGAAGGATGACACAAGGCATCCTTCAAGACACAAGACACCAGTAAAATAAGACACCAGGCATATATGGGATATTCCAGAGACAGGAAATTCCAGATTACTGAAGTTAGATGACAAGGGAGGATGAGACTAAAGAAGTAAGGTAGGGATCAAGTCCTAAAGGAAGACTCATGTCACAGAGTTTGAATCTTAAGGGCGATTAGAAACCAATATGAAGTCACCCATGCATCTATTGCTTTTTAACCCATCACAACATGATTGTAATTTATTTGGGAATAAATCAGTTTATTGTAAGTGACAAAGAGTAACCCAAGAATGCTACCTGAAGATGCTTTTGGAGGTTAGTCAAGTGGAATCACTACAATGATTTATTGAATAGGACATCAAAAGCCAGGCATCAAAAGAGAAAAATAGATAAATTGGATTTCATCAAAATTTAAAAACTTGTAGGACATTGTAGACAGAGTGATAAGGCAACCCAGAGTGGGAGAAAATATTTTCAAATCATATATCTGATAAAGAATATATTCCAAAATATATAAAATCTACTACAACTTGACAAAAACAACCCAATTCAAAAATGGGCAAAGAGCACAAATAAAATTTTTCCAAAGACAACATAGAAAAGGCAGATATGTACAACAGAAGATAAAAGATACTCAACAACATTAGTCATCAAGGAGTGAAATTATATAGACATTTCACTTCACATTCAAAAAAACTAAAATCATGGCATCCAGTCCTCATGGCAGATAGATGGGGAAACAGTGGAAACAGTGGCTGACTTTGTTTTCTTGGGCTCAGAATCACTGCAGATGGTGACTGCAGCCATGAAATTAAAAGGCAGTTGCTCCTTGGAAGAAAAGCTATGACAAACCTAGACAGCATATTGAAAAGCAGAGACATTACTTTGCCGACAAAGGTCCATCTAGTCAAAGCTATGGTTTTTTCCAGTAGTCCATGTATAGATGTGAGAGTTGGACTATAAAGAAAGCTGAGTACCAAAGAATTGATGCTTTTGAACTGTGATGTTGGACAAAACTCTTGAGAGTCCCTTGGACAGCAAGGAGATCAAACCAGTCAATCCTTTTTGATTTGCTTTAGCAAATCAATACTGAATATTCATTGGAATAACTGATGTTGAAGCTGAAACTCCAATGCTTTGGCCACCTGATGCGAAGAGCTGACTCATTTGAAAAGACCCTGATGCTGGGAAAGATTGAGACCATAAGGAGAAGGGGACAACAGAGAATAAAATGGTTGGATGGCATCACCGACTCAATGGATATGAGTTTGATCAAGCTCTGGGAGTTGGTGATGGACAGGAGAGCCTGGCATGCTGCAGCCCATGGGGTCAGAAAGAGTCGGATGCAACTGAACTGAATCACTTCATACCCATTAGGATGGCTATTAATCAAAAGCAAACACAAAACAATGGAAAATAATAAGTATCAAATGTTGGCAAGGATGTGGAAAAATTGGAACTTCTGTGCATTATTAGTAGGAATATACAATGATGCAATCACTGTGGAAAATAGTTTGCGGGTTCCTCATAAAATTAAAGATAGAATTGCCATATGATCCAGCAGTTCCACTCCTACATGTATACATGAAAGAACTGAAAGCAAGGATTCAAACAGATCCTTGTACAGCAGCGTTCATAGTAGCATTATTCACAGAAACCAGAAGGTGAGCACAATCCAAATGTTCATCAACAGATGAATGGGTAAACAAAATGTGGTGAATGCTTGCAATGAAATATTACTCAGCCATGGAAAGGAATGAAATTGTAACTGTATTCTACAACATGGGAGAAGCTTGAAGACATTATGCTAAGTGAAATAAGCCAGGCACAAGGGGACAAATATGAAATACTATATATCTCCACTTATCTCAGGTACTTAAAAGAGTCAAGTTCATGGAGAAAGAGCATAGAATAGAGGTTACCAGGTTCTGAAGGGAGAATGGAATGGAAGGTATTATTTAATGAGTATAAAGTTTCGGTTTTATAAGATGGACAAATTCATAAAGAGAGATGGTGATAATGGTTGTACAACATTATGAATGTGTTTGATATCACTAAACTGTCTGCTTAAAAATGGTTAAGATGATAAATTTTACATTATTTGTCTTTTACTACAATACAGAAAAGGATTTTAATGCAGTCACTATGCCCTGCAGTTTATAAAATATTTTTCCAAAGATAAGCTAAAACTTTTCTTTACACAACAATCTCTTTGGAACTTTAATTCAACTCATTATTTGCTTGCTAACCTTGGGACTTTGGGAGCATGTTATCTTTGAGCCAGTTAGAGAGTTTTGGGCAGGAAGAGGTTTGCACTCTTTAGTGAGTAATCTCAAGCTCCACCTTCCAGACTTCAAAAGAGTTTCTACATCCTGCCGCTTAATTTGGGATGAAGAAGAAGCCCTTATGCCACTCTTCCCAACCATAGACTCAAAGATTCTTTTGGCAGGGGTAGAGGGTGGGACAAATCAGGGAAGAACAATGTTTTTAAAAGCTCTGGCCTGCAGCTTCCTGAATATCTTATTTTTGTTCTTGCTCTCATGAAAGGCACAGTATCCTCAGAGAGCTATTACTGGAGTATAAAATCAAACCTGCAGACTCCTTAATTGTTTATTGTTCTTTGAACATGTCTAATTGTTAACACCTGTCCAGTATCAAAGTGGGATGTCCAGAAGGTAAGAGCAAAGCTTTGCCAGGATTTCAGGGCCACCTACTTGGGAGTTAGAATCAAAGGAAAATCAATTTCTGGCTCAACTCATGGATCAAAATCAAATTGACCTTTTGGGTACAGGGAATTGAGGGTCCTAGGTGGTGGTGGTGTATCAGTGTATCTTATAACTATTGAACTGATTTTTGAGAACTCTCTCAGCAAACCATTAGCGAAGACCATCAAAAACATCAGTACCTTTAGTCCCTGGCTGATTACTCTAGAGGAAAAGTGAATGCTTTATTTTTTAAGGATTATTTGCACTTACACTTGAGGGTCTATGGAGCAGAGAGCACAGAATTCAAGTTGTTATTGGGGTTTGAATCTCTGCTCCGCTGTTTTCTACCTGTGCTACCTTAAGCAGGTAGTTTAATGCTTCTGAGCATATGTCACTGTATATTATCTGTACTAAGGGTTGATAATATCAGTTCATCAAATGAAAACAACCAACGTAAAATTACACTGAAATTGTAAATGCCTTCTAAATAAGAATTATTTCTGTTAGAGGTTTGTAAGAGACGGTAATTTTTGCCCCAAACAATGAATTACTCTTCTTTGATAATCAAAACCGTGTAATACTAAACCAGTATTTCTTAAATCTCATTCTTTTTTAATCCTCTGTACATGTAGAATTCTCTTTGAATGTGTGCTCTCACTGGAGAATAAGCCCAGGTAGACAGTATCCAGTCATCTACTTTTTGTACCCATTTTGAGAAGGTTATTCCTACATATTTACCCTCAAATCTCGTTTTCTTTCTCTTTTTGGTCTTCTTATATAGGCAGATAAACATGAAAAAATTTGTGTGTTTGGCCATTTTATCATCTTCATTGATTTCACCTGCATTGTTCATTTATTATTCTTTATTTTGCCCAAAGCATGGCAAGCGCCTTGGGTACCAATACTGGGGCTGCTATTTTTGTCCAGGATGCCCCCAGGAAGAAAGCAAAAGTCACCTCATGTGTACTGTGATTCAGGGAGACCAAGGAACACCACCTCTTAATGACTGCCGCTGCTGATATCCACTTCCTCCTCTTCACTAGCCCATTAGGCCCAGTGATCTAGTACCCAATTCTCAATGTGTCATTTTAAAGTTGTGAACATTATGTGCCCATCTAAAAATGCCTTATCTGACTTTTTGGTTGCCCTTTTTTTAACAGGAGAATTTTATTTTGAAATTAAACTTTAGTTTTAGAGTAGTTTTAAATTTATGGAAAAATTATAATGATGGTACAGAGAGTCTGCGTATACCCCACACCCAGTTTTTCCTGTTGTTAACGTCTTTTAGTTTAGTGTGATATCTTTGTCACAATTAATGAAGCAATATTTTATGTTATTATTGGAGTGTAATTGCTTTACAATGTTGTGTTACTTTCTGCCGTACAACAAAGTGAATCAGCTGTATGTATTCATATATCCCCTCCTGCCTGAGCCTCCCTTCTGCCCCCTCATGCCACCCTTCTAGGTCATCACAGAGCACTGAGAGGAGTTTCCTGTGTTGTATTCTCTTTTAAAAGAAAAATATGGCTTTTATATTGTAAGACTATATATATTATGCGCCCTATGGCTCCTGAGCTGTTTCTCTAATCATAATGTTTCCTTTGAATTTAATGTGTACAGATTACTTTATCTTATTTTATCTTATGTCTTAATTTTGATACCTAGATTTCTTTAATTTTAATTATCCAGGCAAGACTTCAAGTAGCTGCAACAACAGCAAACTTAGAGGAAATGCCATTTATACTTTTAGCTGAGTATTTTAAATACCCTTGGTTCACATCTGCCTGAACATCATTTTTAAGAGTAATAGGAAACGGCAACCTACCCCAGTGTTCTTGCCTGGAGAATCCCAGGGACAGAGGAGCCTGGTGGGCTGCCGTTATTGGGGTCACACAGAGTCGGACATGACTGAAGCGACTTAGCAGCAGCAGCAGCAGGGTAAGAGGTATTTTAAGCAATAGGGTAACTTCTTATTAGAAACCTGTAAAAATAGATCCTTTATTTGTCTAACTAAGATAATATGTGAAAGCAATAGCTACTGTTTCATTCTTTGTCTTATACTTAGAGGTGATAGTAGTGCTTGTCTTTTTTCAGCGTTTTCCACCTGATAAGCTTCAGTTCGTAATTATTTCATAAGTAGGACATTTAATCAATGCTAATTCTCAAGAAATTTAATTCACTACATGCATTAATGAATCTTTAAAAGTGTTTCTTCATGCACATGCATTCATGTAATCTTTCAATGTTTATATTTTAATATTTATTAGACTTCCTTGGAAAAGAAAGCTGCCAGAGAAAAATTTCAGTATGTTCAGGACTATATATGCACTGTGGTTTTAGAAAATCCAGAAATTGTGACATCCTAATCAATAGTGCTTTATTTTATTTTATTTTTTGAAGAGGTAGATTCAGATAAGCTGGATTCTGGTACAACCAGATGGTTCAATAAATAGAACAAATAAAAAGGTATAAAATGAAAAGATTCATTCTCTTCCACAACCCCTAGCCAGTCAGTTCTCACCACTGTGTACACAAAATGAAAACCACATTTATCCACTTCTTAGAATTCCTCCAGATGTTCTTTATGCAAATATAAATTCATATTCATAACTTTCCTTTTTAAAACAAAATGTAGCATTCTATGCACATTCTTCTGTATGTTGCCTTTTTTTTCCACTGAAAAAATAAATCCTGAGCATCTTTCCATATTGGCACAAAGGTAGTTCATCATTCTTTGTTTTATAGCTTGCATGATGTTCTGTTGTAGGAAGAGATTCTAATTTATTTAACCAATCCTTCACTTGTGAATATGTGAGTTGTTTCTAGTCTTCATGAACTTTTGAGTTGTTTCCAATATTTTGCTCTTATGAAATTGCTATAATGGATATAACTTTTCATGTATTATTTCATACATGTGTAAGTATATTTGTAAGATAGTGAAGTGAAAGTGAAGTCGTTCAGTCGTGTCCAACTCTTTGTGATCCCATGGATTGTAGCCTAACAGGCTCCTCCGTCTGTGGGATTTTTCCAGGCAAGGATACTGGTGTGGGTTGCCATTTCCTTCTTCTGGAGATCTTCCCAACCCAGGGTTTGAACCCAGGTCTCCTACATTGTAGGCAGATGCTTTACTGTCTGAGCCACCAGGGAAGTCCCATATTTGTAAGATAAATCACAGTAGTGAAAATCTGGGTCAAAGACTTTATGCATTTGTATTGTTGATCCATATTGCCAGATTGTCCTCTTTAAAGGTTATCCTGATTCATATTCCTACCTATAATATATGACAGTACCTGTTTCCCCATAACCTCACTAATATGTATGTCATCCAACTTGTAGACTTTTGCTAATCTTAGAAATGAAAAAAAAGTGACACTTTGTGTGGCCTTAATTTGCATCTCTTATGAGTAAGATTGAACATCTTTTCTTCCTTTTTTTCCCTTTTCTTACTTTTAAGAGCCACTTTCCTTTTTCCCTTTTTTCCTGTATTTCCTTTTTTGTGTATGAATTCTTGATATCACAGGCCCATTTTTCTAATGGATTTTGGCTATAGTGTGTTAAAATCAAGTATGTATAATATCTCAGATTGGGGCAAATCTTAGAAACTCTTTCCTAACCCAAACCAGTCTTTCTATGATCTATCAGATTCTGGTAATATGCCCACCATGGGTTGAAAAGTGGAATATATAGGCCATCTCTGAGATTCTCACTTTCTTTGGGAAATGATTCTAATTAATACTGAGAGAAATAAAGAGAGGATGTGATGAAGCATTCATACTGCTAAATTAATTCATACGGTGATTCAAGTACCCTGACATCATTAGCTTCGATTAAACATCATTCTTGTAAAAACAATTAAGAACTAAAGCTTATTCGATGGTAATGTCACTAAAAAAAGATGAATAGAACCACCAACACAGTAATTTACCAGCATCTTTTTTTCCCTATGGCTATGTGGAAGAAAGAGCCAGACCTGAGATTGGGTCTTTTTGGATAATTAGAGCTGAGTTATCCTAGCCCCACATAGAGCTGGTTTTCTGAAGTTGAATCAGACTTTAGGCTATACATCTCTCCATCTTCCCCAGAAAGACAGGTGGATGGACAGATGGACACACACACACATTTGTACCTATTGCTTGTCAAATTGCTCCCTAACAATTGAGGACATGAATTTTGTTTCTTTCTCTTACAATTGCCTCTCAGAACCCTGTAGACCTTTCAGAACACACTTCTGCGATGCCAGTAAAATCCTTTGGGATTCATCCTAGTAAATAGATATTTTGCTTTGATTTCTATTTATGGCTGGAATTTACAAGTTAGGATATGGCCACAGCCAGGGAAGATTGTCCTTATTCAGGATGAGGCCACAGTAACCACTAATCCCAAACAGCTACTCATTTTTCCTCCTGAGTATCAGAGAGGCAGTGGATTGAGAGAGATGAAAAGAGTCATGTCAGTTATTTTTACTTGTTTGGTTGATTGATTTTCAAGTTCTGAGACCAGAAAGATTCTGTCCGTCCCTCAACTTTTCGTGCACTAGATGTCAGCTGCCTTTTGATGGCTAAGCTCTCTCCCATCACCTGCCATCCTCTCCTGTTACTGACCAGTGTTCTTGGCCTCCTTAAGCAGTAGAAACTGATGAGAGGTCAGGCAGGAAATTCTGTCTGGCTTTACTGGGGCCCCTGCTGCAGGAAAGACAAGGACAAATAACAGGGTCCCTTGTTTGCTTACTCCCCAAGGCGGAGTAAGCTTGTTCCTTATATGGGTTGAGGATAGGGATGTGTCAGGGACTGGGCCTGAGGGGTGGCTTAGGGCTGATGTATGCAGGGGGCATGTGTGGTACCTGCTTTTTCTCCCGATTCTTCAGAAGTGGCATTAGGTTTTTTGGTCTCTTTGTATCTTCGGCCCAGAATGTGCCCTAACTGCAGCATGCTTACAGTTATCTTTAGCCCCATATAGTTTCTTTGTCCTTTTTTGCTCAAGGAGAGGTGTGTCCAGGTGTGTTGCAAGCATTGCAACACTGCGGCAAAGGGTCCCAGGACCCAGGCCTGTCGCATCCTCAGGCCACTTGCTTACGATTTGCATGAAGGTAGAAAGCAAAGGAAATCAGATACACAGAATCCACCCTTGGTGCTAAGAGGATCATTTGGCCCAGATTTCACCATCATAAATAACTGTAATCTTGGATTTTTACCATTATTTGAATAAATATGTTCTAGAGAGTCACAGTGGAGAAGGCAATGGCACCCTACTCCAGTACTCTTGCCTGGAAAATGCCATGGACGGAGGAGCCTGGAAGGCTGCAGTCCATGGGGTCACGAAGAGTCAGACACAACTGAGCGACTTCACTTTCACTTTTCACTTTCATGCACTGGAGAAGGAAATGGCAACCCACTGCAGTGTTCTTGCCTGGAGAATCCCAGGGACGGAGGAACCTGGTGAGCTGCCGTCTATGGGGTCGCACAGAGTCGGACACAACTGAACTAACTTAGCAAAAAAAGAGAGTCACAGACAGCATTGCAAGAAGTAGGTGTTCCCTTACAATTTAAAAATGTGTTTCTCTACAGTAGATCATGGAGCCTCCATGAAGAATAAGAATTATTCTTCATGGAGAAGAATACATGAAGAATAAGAATTATTTTTAAAAAATTCTATAATAATGAGGCACTCTTTTGTGGTTTAATATGTTAATATGTATAATGTAATTATTTAAAATATTCCATAATTTTGGTAGCTTCATCTAAATATTTCTTTATTGAAAAAAAATACATATTGTCACAAATATTTAAAGTGGTGCAGGCCTCTCACAACTTCCAGGGGCTCCCTGGGCATGCAATAGGGACATATCATATACATTATATACATATTAGAGACATAGTTAATGAAATGCAGTTATGCAGATTTTGAAAGTGATGTTTATGGACAGCTTTGGAGAAAAACTATAAAAGTTAGTTAAAACTTTACTGGTTATATTTTTAAGAGATATGTGCCATTCAGTTGTCCCTGAAAAACTTTCTAAATTCTTTTCTATTGGAGTACAGTTGCTTTACACTATGTTAGTTTCTACTGTACAACGGAGTGAATCAGCTGTATGTATACATATATCCCCTCCCTCTTGAACCTTTGCCCACCCCAGGTCCATCACACTCCCCTTGGTCATCACAGAGCACTGAGCTGAGCTCGCTGTGCTACACAGAAGCTTCCCACTAGCTAATTACACATGGTCATGGGCTTCCCGGGTGGCTTAGATGGTACAGAATCCACCTGCAATGCAGGAGACCTGGGTTCAGTCCTTGGGTTGGGAAGATCCCCTGGAGGAAGGCATGGCAACCCACTCCAGTATTCTTGCCTAGAGAATTCCAGGGACAGAGGAGCTTTGCAGGCTATAGTCCATGGGGTTGCAAAGAGTCGGACATGACTGTGACTGACTTACATAGTGTATATATGCAAATCCTAATCTCCTAATTCATCCCACCCTCCTTCTATGTCCACATATCCATTCTCTCTGTCTGCGTCTCTATTCCTCCCCTTGAAATAAGTTCATCTGTATCCTGTTTCTAGACTCTGCATGTATGCATTAATATCAGTATTGTTTTTCTCTTTCTGACTTATTTCCCTCTGTATGACAGATATTAGGTTCATCCACATCTCTAAAATGACCCAGTTTTGTTCCTTTTTATGACCAAGTAATATATCTTTGTATATATGTACTGCATCTTCTTTATCCATTTATCTGCCATTGGACATATAAGTTGTTTCCATGTTCTGGCTATTTTAATGCAAGCATACTATTAATTAAAAGGTTGCCATTTATTGTGAATACTAACATATTCATTTAAGATAAATCAAATTTATGATTCAAAATAATGTTTTTACTTGCTGTGCATAATGAATTGCACTTTGGTGCTGGAATTTGGGCTTCTTTGTATAGTCATTGAGTCTATAAAATCACCCATGTGTGCTATATAATAAGGGCAACCAGCTGTATTTGATACTGTAGGTGAACCTGACCAGGCCTGACTCTGCCTCTCTTTCACTTTGTGAATTGTTTTTGGCTCACTGCAGAAAAGGAGTACGTCAAGGCTGTATATTGTCACCCTGCTTATTTAACCTATATGCAGAGTACATCATAAGAAACGCTGGACTGGAAGAAACAAAAGCTGGAATCAAGATTGCCAGGAGAAATATCAATAACCTCAGATATGCAGATGACACCACCCTTATGGCAGAAAGTGAAGAGGAGCTAAAAAGCCTCTTGATGAAAGTGAAAGAGGAGAGTGAAAAAGTTGGCTTAAAGCTCAACATTCAGAAAACGAAGATCATGGCATCCGGTCCCATCACTTCATGGGAAATAGATGGGGAAACAGTGGAAACAGTGTCAGACTTTNCTGTGTCCCTCTCTCTTCAGATTGGCTTACTGAAGCTCACCTAGTTAGGCTCTGAGGACACAAGGTGGTCAGCACAGTTTTTGGCAGATTGATGGTAGATATCACAGTAATTTCTTAGCATAGTGATTTACAGTATGGGCTTTGTAATAAAAAAATCTGAATTTGAATATCAATTATTTTTTATGCTTTTTACAATTATTGTCATCATCATCATCAACACCAATAGAGGGAAACTTATCACCCACAGCACTTAAAACATTGAAACCTTTAAAAAATATTATTATTTGTTTCCTCTACTACCGTATAAAGAGTATGTTTCCACTCCAGAGTAAATTGCTTTTCTTACCACTGTTCTGGCTAATGCAAATTAAATGGTGCTAAGTCCATAGGACTGTGTCTAGTTCCTTCTTTAAAATGAATCAATTAACAGTTGGGAATTGCAGTGGGGAAAGAAGGGTCACCACATCCTGATGTGACTGAATGACAAATGCCACAGCTGGAAAGAGATTAGAGAGCATCTCAGGTCAAGAAAGAACATAAATGGTTGCCCCATGTGTCCAACATAGAGGGAAAAGAAAATTAAGTAAAAATGTCATGGAGTCAAATTCTAGCTAATGAGTGCAGGCTCTGCAGGCATCCGGAATAGGGGAAAGAAAGGTCAAGCCTATTTCTTAGAAAGCTCCATCACATACAGGAGACTTCATACCTTTAAAAGGATAATGACCTCATTTACATGAGGAACACCAGCATACAAACTGCCCATTAAGACTACTTACAAAAGGCTGGTAGACAAAAGCTAGGTATGGTAATATACTGAAATGTTCTAATAGGCGGTAGGATTTCTGGCAACAAAGAGCATCACTGTTATCAAATATCTCTGCACACAGAGACACCAGGCCGAGATCCTATATGCTTTGCTTCAAGTTTTTTTAAGTCTTACTGAACATTTCTTAAAAACAGATGCTTGCTTTTGATTCATAAACAAAGCAAAACTTACAAGCTGTGAAATTTCCTGGGTATTCCCACTCCCAAAGAAGCAACAGCTGAATCCTGGCTGAAGTCAAATCAATGTCCATTGACCAGGCACTTGCTGTGTAGCAGGAATAGATCTGGCTGCTGCTTACGGGAGCCCAGAGCATTTTCATTGCTTAGCGACTTCTCATATTCTTTTAGAATAATCAGGCTGATTAACTCAGTTGGCCCATTCTGGTTTATCAAAATAAAAGAGTTTCATTAATTGAAAATCTGCATTTATGCCTTTTAGTCATGTCTATTGAGTAAATTTTTTACATAAAGTAAAATCTAAACCNTGGGGGCAGGAGGAGAAGGGGAGGACCGAGGATGAGATGGCTGGATGGCATCACGGACTTGATGGACGTAAGTCTGAGTGACTCCGAGAGATGCCTGGCATGCTGGGATTCATGGGGTCGCAAAGAGTCAGACATGACTGAACGACTGAACTGAACTGAACTGCCCCTTTTAAGCCTTATGACATTGTAAAATTAGTGGGTTCATTACAATTTCTAAGACCCTTCCCAGTTCTTGACCTCTCTGACCCAGAAGCATGATTTTATTATTTTAAATTATTATAAAGAATTTTAGTTGTTTTGTTTGAATCTAATGTATGGTATATCTCTACTACGTTAGATATATGTGATGGTCAGGAATGCATTCAGAATATTCATTCACCACTAATTTATTGCATATCCACTATGTGCCAAGACATATAGACAATATAAGTAAGACCCCTAGCTCTTATGGAGTTTATATTCTAGTGGAGGAAACAGGTATTAGAAAAGCACATAAATAGACATTTCAGATAATTTTAGGTGTTGGGGGAAAAATAAGAATAAGTTAATGGATAGAGAGTGACTTGAAGAGAGAACTTGGGAAAGGATGCTCAGGAATGAAGAGATCACATTTTAGCAAGATCAGAAGAAGAAGGGACTAGTTGTTCAAAGACCTGGTGGAATCATGTTACAGTTAGAAGGAATAGCAAAAGGAAAAGCTCTAAGGTGAGAATGACGTTCATATGGTTGAGGAGCAGGAGGAGTGCCCACGTGGCCAGAGTGGACAGGAGAAATATTCAAGACAAGGTGAGAAAGATGGCAGAGGGCAGATTATACCTGACACCATGCTCAGGTGTCTGGAGTATGGTTCTCCAAGTATAGTGGGAAGCCTCTGGATAACTTTAACGCCAAAGAGTAATGTGATATTGGTGGGGAGGAGGTTAAAAATTCTGGCAGCNAAAATAAGAATAAGTTAATGGATAGAGAGTGACTTGAAGAGAGAACTTGGGAAAGGATGCTCAGGAATGAAGAGATCACATTTTAGCAAGATCAGAAGAAGAAGGGACTAGTTGTTCAAAGACCTGGTGGAATCATGTTACAGTTAGAAGGAATAGCAAAAGGAAAAGCTCTAAGGTGAGAATGACGTTCATATGGTTGAGGAGCAGGAGGAGTGCCCACGTGGCCAGAGTGGACAGGAGAAATATACAAGACAAGGTGAGAAAGATGGCAGAGGGCAGATTATACCTGACACCATGCTCAGGTGTCTGGAATATGGTTCTCCAAGTATAGTGGGAAGCCTCTGGATAACTTTAAAGCCAAAGAGTAATGTGATATTGGTGGGGAGGAGGTTAAAAATTCTGGCAGCCATGTGGATGGTAGAAAGGCAAGTTACATGGTCTGTTTGCATAGTGCAGAGAGGTGATGGTGGCTTAAACCAGAGTGGTAGCAGTATAGGTGGTAAGAACTAAATGAATTGGGGAAACAGTCAAAAAATGAACCAGAAGCATTTTCTTAGAGATTCAAGGTAGAATGGAAGGGCAAGAGGAAATCCAAGATAATTCAGAGGTTTCTGGCCTGAGTACCTGGTTGAACAGGGATGTGATGGGATTGGGGTGAGGGGGATCAATCATTCTGTTTTGGACAAGTTAAAATTAAAATGTCTTTCTGATATTCAAGCAGAGATGCCAGATAGACAGCTGTGTATTATGAGTCTGGAGCTCAGGGGGAGGTCACGACTGCAGATAGAAATGTGGGAGTCATTAGCATTTTAGAAATGGATGAGTTAAGGAGAGAGGGGTGGAGATAAGTCAAAGAGGGTCATATCCATATTTCAAGGTCTGAAAGAAGGAAGAATAAAAAAGAGGGAGGCATCAATAGAGGCTGAGAAGGTATGGTCACTGAGGTAGGGGGAAACCCAAGACCAACTGCTATATCCAAAGCCAAGAGGACAGAGTGACTCCAGTAATGCTGCCAAAAATGTCAAGAATAAAGAGATCAGGGAATATTTTAAAAATAATATCAATGTTAATATGTCTTAAGATGTGATTTCTGGAGAACCTTCCGACCGGAAGTGAATGTTACCTGTACCCATTTTAAGTGTGTGCTAATTCTATAGTTTTAAACTCTAGGATGCAGAAGCATTTTTTTATGCAAAGTAAACCTAAAGCCAATGGAAAGTAATTGCCCCTAATAGTGATTCAGGAAAAGAACATATCTGTGTGCCCTGGGCAGCCTTCCAGCAGATCTTTTTTCCTAGCTGAGAGAGAGATGATTTATAATACCCAAGAGTACTAGCTTTTTGCCATATTTCACTTTTGAAGATAAAGTTTTATAGAAAGAAATTTACAAGTTCTTTTTTCCCACAGTTGTTGCCAAATTGCATAAGAATTTCACCCTGTCCTTTGTCGTTATTTATCATGTGAAGCAAGGAGTCTAGTGCATATTCATTCTTTAAAAGCTGTGGATTCTTTGCTATTGGATTGTTTCTCATCTACTTAATAAAAATTTTGAACTAAATTGTAACAAGTTGGAAACTTCCCATATGTAGACAGTGCATCTCAGAGTTAGGCTATAGGCAAAGCAGTGTCATTGGAGGTACTTTAATGCAACAAATACAAACCCAGTTTGTGCAGTTTGTGATAATTATGCATAAAAGATCAGATGAACAAATCATCTCCCTCATCCTAACTTAAATCTTTACAAGGAGCATAGTTCCAAGCCACCAGGGTGCTCTGAAAGTGGTAATTTAATAAATGGTGTCTTAGTACCATAAAAGAATTGGCATTTGCCCACCTGATGTGTCTGGTTTAGGGGACTGAGTTATGCCTCTGGGAGGATTTACCCTATAACATTTTAAAGACATGTTTTATACTTAATAGGTTTCTTATGTATTTTTCGGATTATTTAGCTAAGCTTTTAAGGAGCCATTTTTAGTGCTCTCAGAGCTCATCTCTAATTAATTCAATTATGTGTGAACAGCAGTGGTTTTGTTTTCTGTTATTGGGTTCTGTCTTTTCCACATCAAAAAATAAAAACACATGAAAAAACCTTTAGGTTTTTAAAAACTCTATTCACATTATTTTGATTTCTACCAAGTAAGATCAAGTAACATGTATTGAATGCCCAAGAGGTCCATGAAAACATACCAGGCCAATGGCATGAGAAACTGATTTTATTGAGCATGAGATATATACCAAGATCTTTACATGCATATTCTCCCAATTAATACTCATAAGTTTGAAAAATAGATATTGTTATCTTGGTTTGAGGGACAATAAAATCAAGGCTTCTGTAACTTGTCCAAAGTAAATACAGAAACCAAACATTTTTTGAACATAATGCCTGGAGAGTTGGTGATGGACAGGGAGGCCTGGACTGCTGCAGTTCATGGAGTCGCAAAGCGTCGGACGTGACTGAGCTACTGAACTGATCTGAATGTCTGTAGTGCTTTCTACTTCTCCTTGTTGTATGTTATGGTCAGTCTCTTCGTTGTGTCCAACTCTTTGCAACCCTATCAGTCTCCACTGTCCGTGGGATTTTCCCAGTAAGAATACTGGAGTGGGTTGCCATGCCCTTCTCCAGGGGATCTTCCTGACCCAGGGATCGAACCCACGTTTCTTATGTCTCCTGCATGGGCAAACTGATTCTTTACTGCTGAGCCACCTTAACTCTCCTCTCTACAAAAAGACTCTGTTCGAATTGCTTGCAGTTCTGTTAGCCAAGAAACATTAGACCTTGCATGCATGGAATGAAAGCATTGTACCCCCACCCTCACTATAAACTTTAAGAAGAAAAGCTTTAGATGCAAAATAGAGAATTGCTTCTCTCACCTATTTCCAATTGGCTTATCTTTGCTTATGGCAGGAAAAGAAAATGTGGTCAATGAAGTCCTTTTTCTATTTATAAAATTAGTAATAGACTCGTGAGTCACAATCGTGATAAGAGGAAGGTGTGTATCCTCATTTAGAGGATGTGTATTCGGTCCTGAAATTTGGTAGATTTATTCACAGCACAGCTAGCCCGCAAATGATTCTGAGGGCTAATAGGATAAGAGTTCAGCCTTTGCTTTATATCATCTCAATTATGCAAAAATGTGCAATACAGAAAGGAAATTCTGAGGTCAGAAGAATAAAAGATAAAGGAAACGAGAAAAAGATGTTTTAATTATGCAAATTGCTTGAAGCTTTCTGGTACTTCTCCCAAGTAGTCTTTTTTCTTTCAGTTAAGTTTATAGATATTTAAGAAAGGTGGAAAATCTTTCTACTTGGTTTAACAAAGAATTTTTCTGACCGAATAGACTTTTAGCTAAAATTTCTAATACTTGGAATTTTTTAAAGTGTCCCTTGAAATTGTTTCCTACAGAAAAGATGCTGCCAGGAGTAAGCACCAGCACTGCTTATATATTTCAGTTTTATTATATCTGTTTGCATAAACGGAGTGTTTTTCAGATAATGCACAAATGCTTGCAATACATCCCTAATTGTCAAAGAAGCAAATATCTGAGCTTTATGGTGCCCAGAATAGCCGTTATGTGTTGTTTACATTTTCTATCACAATAAATATCACATGTTCTGTTAAGCTTGTCTTGAGCAAACTAGAAGCCAATAAAAGCTGCTGTTGTACAGTGAAGAAACGTGAAGGCAGGCTATGCTTGAAATCAGTACCCAAATTGTGCAATAGATCTACACACACGCATAACCTTTCTAAGCTACTTCTTTATGCGATAACTGTGGATAGTGCTTGTCCATTGGTAACCATGCCCACCTCTACAATGCCTGCTGTAGCGTGCTTGCATTACTCACTTGTGACCACTGAGATCAACTCATTTCTCACGTAGCTCTTCTGTTCTTCTACATGCTGTGCACCTTTGTTTCATACTTGTAGGCTGTCTCCAAGAGAAATGACAGTTTCTCTGAAAGCATCTTTTGCTAGAATGTGGCAATCCTAAAAACAGAATTTCAAAGCCTATGAATTATATAAATTAAAGCAAAAGTTTGCATATATTTTCTAGAGATTTAAGTTTCTGGAACATTACAAAAGCTTTTCCATCTTGGGCTTTGCCATTAACTCTTAGCTTCTTGTCATTCTACTGCAAGCCTAAATAAGAAGTCACTGCGGTAAAGATAGTGGTCTCCAACTTCTCCCTATTGTATTGAATATTTTGCCCTGCAGAACAGGAAAGGAGGGATGTCGTTAGGTTGGGGGTCCTTTCAGATCTCTTGTTATTACGTGTCCTTATTCCTAATAGTGCTCGTAAATAGATACATATATACAGATGAATATATCTATGAAGTGTGTATGTGTATGTATGTATATGCATGTGTTTGTAGATCTTTGTGCTTTTCTCATGTAGCATGGATGTACACTGATCTGGAAAATGTAAACAATGTTTGCATTGAAAAATGCTGAATGATTTGCCTGTCAGTATTCAATTGCACAAAACATCTCTGTTTCAAAATATACTGTGGCTCAAAGTTAAATGCTTAGGAGTACCCTTCTAAAGCTTTGACAGTGTGATTTTAAAATACCTTAAGGTGAATTACATGATAGCTGAGAGTGAGTCAGAGAAAGTTTCAGTGTTCATAAATGAACCTCCTCTAAGGTCTTATTGCTAATAGAATCCAATATAGTTTTACATGATTACTTTCATAATTGGAGTGTCCCAAAGCAGACCCAAAATTCAATAATAAAGCTGACAAACAGTGATGGAAGGAAGGTTTCTTTTATTCTAGATGTTTGTACATGTCAGTAACTCTTTAATTGGAAAATTGGAAGAGTCCTACTGAGTATAATGCTACAAAATCAGTTCAAAATTAAACATTCACATTTTGTAGAGCTGAATTGCATTTTCCTTGTTTGTCCTAATTAACTATGAAAGCTGAATCTTTTCTCAAGCAAGATTTATGGGGAAAAGTCATGAAGTTGATGAAGTAGACATAACCCAAGGAGAGTTAAGACAAGCAAGTAATTCATGAGGAAATTGTATGTCTGAATAATTGGTCTCAGAAACAAATGAAGATAATTTGATAATCTTTGGGCTATTAAATCTAGGTACCTAGGTTTTAATTTTTATTTTGCCACTGACAAATTGAGTCATAATAGACCACTTAATATCAGTGAATTTCTCCAACCAGAAATTCAGCAAATAGTGGCTCAAGGCCTTGGAAAAAAGATACGTCAAATGTTCACATCTTTATTGTGATAGAAGGCTGGAAGGACAGGTTTGGGCAACACTCAGATTAGTTTGTTGTGGCCCAATAACAGACTTTCCTCTCCACTAAGGTCTGTTTGTCATGGAGACTCTCTTTATTGAGGCAGTGGGACACTAATGGGAAAAGAATGGTCTTTCCTGTCAGGTAGAATCATGTCTGTGCCATTTATTAGCTGTTTAGCCTGAGATTTTTAACTTCCCTGAGATTCAGTTTTCTTGTCTGTAAAAATGGGGATAATAATATCTGTGACTATGGAACAAAATTCCTACCTAAAGGAGTTCATACTATTGCAAGATGATGCAGAAAATAATGTCATGAGAACATGTATTTGTTGCTGTGTTGTTGTTCTGTGTTGAATTGATGCTTTTGAACTGCGGTGTTGGAGAAGACTCTTGAGAGTCGCTTGGACTGCAAGGAGATCCAACCAGGCCATCCTAAAGGAAATCAGTCCTGAATATTCACTGGAAGGATTGATGCTGAAGCTGAAACTCCAATACTTTGGCCACCTAATGCAAAGAACTGACTCATTTGAAAAGACCCTGATGCTGGGAAGGATTGAAGGTGGGAGGAGAGGGGACAACAGAGGATGAGATGGTTAAATGGCATCACCGATTTGATGGACATGAGTTTAAGTAACCTCCAGGAGGTGGTGATGGACAGGGAGGCCTGGCGTGCTAAAGTCCATGGGGTCACAAAGAGTCAGACACGACTGAGAGACTGAACTGAACTGTTGTTGTTCAATCACTCAATCATATCCAACTCTTTGTGATCCCATGGACTGCAGCACACCAGGCTTCCCTGTCCTTCACTATTGCCCAGCATTTGCTCAAATTCTTGTCCACTGAGTCGGTGATGTTATCCAACCATCTCATCCTCTGTCACCCTCTTCTCCTCCCACCCTCAATCTTTCCCAGCATCAGGGTCTTTTCCAGTGAGTCAGCTCTTTGCATCAGGTGGCCACTATATTGGAGCTTCAACTTCTGCATCAGTCCTTCCAATGAATATTCAAGGTTGATTTTCTTTAGTATTAACTGGTTTGATCTCCTTGCAGTCCAAGGGACTCTCAAGAGTCTTCGCCAGCACCACAATTTAAAAGCATCATTTCACCAGGGCTTCCCTGGTGGCTCAAACGTCGAAGAACTGTTGCTGCGGGATCCTTGGTAACCCTGGCCTATCACTCTGCTTCTTCATTCACCAGATAAAAGGGATGTAACCACACCCTCTTGAAATCAACGAGTCCTGGTGCTTTGTTTACATAATTTTATTCAGTCCTCACAGCAATTCTATGAAATACATACTATTTCCATTTGATAGGTGAGGAAACTGAAGCTCAGAGAGAAGGGGCTTGTGCAAGACAACATAACTAATAAGTGGCAGTGCAGTATGAACTATGAAAATTGCTTTATAGTAAAATTCTAGTGTATTAAAAATAGGTTTTGTGTTTTCCATGCAAAAACTATCCTTTGTGTAACACCCTGGTAAGGTTTTGTCTGTGTAATCGCCACCTCTCGAGGTAAAACCAGAGAGTCTCTAAAGTACAGCTTTAAATAATGAAAATCACAGGCTTCCTGGCTTCTGACAGGCATGATAAATCCTGCTTTAATCATGCATTAAAAACATGTCATCTGTTTGATAAGCAGTCATCTGCTATTGCTTGACCTAGCAATGAATTAATAAAGCAAAATATGTGACAACTCAAGGCATATGTGTGAAATATGTTATTCCCAAAGCATCTAAATGTGATTCTCACTCCCGACCCTGGGTGGAAAAAGGTGTTGGTTCTAAAATAGTTTATAGCAACACTAGCTCACACCTAGAAACTTGACTTAAATCTGGGAATTTTCAAAACTAAAAACCTATCAAAAAGGGAGCCCAGAGATAGGTCCTGAAATGAGCCAAAGCTGAAAGAGATGACAGTCTTGGAAAGAATGGCCAATGGGTGCTCATCTGGTTTCCGAAAGTTCTCTGTGAAGTTTAGTTTAGGAAAGAGTCTGCGCCTATCTGCCCAAAGACCCTGAGGCACAGAGCCTCACTTGAGTCTGAGAACAGAGATTACAGCCTCTGTTCAATACAAATTGCCCAGCTATTTGTAGAGGTGGGCTGTAAGAGCCAGAGGGAGAGGAAAGACAGATTCAATCATCTCCTTTGCCAATCACACAAGTTATCCCACCATTTCTTCATTGCATTTCTCCATGTCACCTGGTCTAAGATCTCTGCTACCCCTCTAGCTGCATGAACACTAATGAAAGGCTTGGAATACTGTAAGCAGCAGGCTCTGAACATGTCTGGAATGCTAAAGGAGAAAAGAAAGGGTCCCACTGCTGATTCATTTTGAGGTAATAAGCCACTTGTAGGAGCCAGTTCATGATAAATACTCTCTCAGTGAGCATGGTGGGCATAGAGAAGGAGTTTGAGAGAGAAATTCAGCCAAATTTCATCTCCTAAAATGCTTAGAACTTCTTGGCTAAAAGGCATTCTTTCAAGCGATTTGTTCTGGAAAAGAAAACTGAATCTTATAAAGTAAACCAAGAATTCATGAGGAGGAAGTAGATTTTTAAACTTCTAGAAATGATACGCTGTTTTCTCAACTGAAACTTTAGAGACTCTTCAAATATAGTTCCAAGTCCCTACCCTGTATCGGTGGTATATAGTCACCAGAGTATATCCAGTAATGACCACTATATGAAAATGTGCCTTTCTTTACACACACACAAACAAACACTGTAAAAAAAAAAAAAAAAAAAA